>OMLC01055459.1:0-24969 GCA_900302585.1 Regalecus glesne
CTTTGATTGAGATTAAAGGCTTTCACTAGATGTGTAGTGGTATACACTACATATCCCATAATGCACTTGTAGCGGTGAAGTTATCACTTCCTCGGTTCAGGGTGTAAACATGCGTGTTTCGTGGCTGTCGCTGCGTGTGTGCAATGTGACCACTTGTATTACAGTTTTCCTCAAACTATCTCGACCATAGTTTTGTCGTTTTATTTGGTTTTAATTATTGTTTTTGCATTTTGAACATGCCTAAGAAGCCATCTGAGCGTGATCATTTGACCCGTTTGATATATCATCATTTAAAGGAGAACGGTTTCCAGAGTGCTGCAGATGAGCTTCAGAAGCAGTCCGCACAGGTCAATAAAATACACTAAACTTTGTTTGTTAATACTCTTAATTACTTGTGCTAAAGTATTACTGTGTGTCTAGTGTGTGTGTGATGTAAATTTCAACACAACATGGTTGTTTAAGGCTGCAAATCCTAAATCTTCCAGTGCGGATCCTCTAGTTACTGTAACGTATTCTACAAATGAGTGTTTAAGGCGTTTTAATGTCTTGATGCATGCTCAGTAATCCACGTAAGGGAATCACAAAACGAGATTAATCGGTTCAACTGGATCAGAAGTTTATTCAGAAACGTTTCGTCACTCAAACAGGTGACATATTCTGTCACTGAAGAAGAAGGTGTTGTAATGCACACGGTTCTTCTTCCTCCTCTTCCTCCTCCCTCTCTTGTTCTGCTGAAATGTCAGAACTTCACATCCCTGATTATTTACATGGTGCACCCAAAGTGACATTGCCCATTACATAAAACAGGACCTAGAATGAGTTAACGTGAATCCTTTCCTCAGTGTAACTAGATGTTCTCCAGATATGTCCACAACATTCAAATATCTCCTGGCACCATCTCAATTCTCATCGAGTTTACTCTTTATCCCAGCAGTGCATTTCGTGACCGTGACACATGAATGCCGAAAGTGTTCTCTTGTCCATGCAGATGTTCTGGTTAGCTCGATTCCTTTTCTGCTCTGGTTCATTTCCTCCATCTTGTCAGTTATCTCCATTCTCTTAGCAGCTTCAGCATACATCAGTCCCATCTCTGTTCTCATCTTATTCACAATCTTCCTTCATTTCTTTAGATGCTATGCTGACCCCATATCATCATTTGTGGCACAGTGGTGGAGTGGTTAGCACTGTGGCCTGCCTCACAGCAAGAAGGTCCTGGGTTCAAATCCTGTCCCAGGCTCCTTTCTGTGTAGAGTTTGCATGGTCTCCCCGTATCTGTGAGGGTTTCCTCTCACCAGCAAAAAATACCTACATGTTGGGGTTAATAATCCTGCCTGTACCCCCAGAGCAAAGCAATAACAAAAAGAACTGGAGTAGCTCCCCGGGCGCTGTATCTGCTCACTCCTATATAATTAGATGGATTAAATGCAGAGAACAAATTTTGTTGCATGTATGTGCAATGACAAATAAAGCATTGTATGATTTCCGTTACAGTGCAGGCACTTCGCTCGTGTTTTCTCAATTTTACAATCTTCATCATTGCAATCTCCAAGTTTAACTGAACAGACGTTATGACCTCATGTGGGTTCTTGAAAATCTTTCCTCCCAGCTGACAAGAATCCTTTGAGCAATCTCGTCTTTTTTTCATTCCTTAGTTTCAAACCTCATTTCCCCATTCTCATTTCCAATGTCGCTCTCCAGTATCACATCCTCCTCTTTTTGCTTATTTTTTCTTATTTTTTCACATTATTATTGAATGCGTTAACAGAATAAGAATCTCCCAGAATAATGCAGTCTTCTTGTTCAAAAGACAAAATATTTTCCTGTGCTTCGTGCTTCTTTAGTATGTGAGGTTACTGTAGTCAATGATTGCACGATACACACGGTCCTGTAAAGTGATCTAAATTTTAAAGTATATTCGGTCTATTTTATACATTATTTAATGTTTCCATGTTATGTTTTTTCAGGATAAAGCAAAATCCTCCGTTTCATTATGGGAGATCTACAACTCCTGGCTAAGGCGAGTATGAGCTTTCAGTTATCTCAGATTAAATGCCCTGAAACTGTGAAAGAGTGGAAATTTATTTTAAAAACGGGCAGGTTGGTGCTTTGCATGACGCCCTCCATCATCTGTGTGTGGATGGAAGAATGTGAGGCATACATTCTAAAGTACTTTGAGTAGTCAGTAGTCTAGCAAAGCATAAATGCAGTCTGCTTAACCATTTATCTTATTGCTTTCTTTAGTAAGTCTGGCAATGTGGAGCAAGATACAGTGGCAGCTGATCTCATTGGCTCAAAAAAGAAATCCCAGCCTGACCTAATGAGCATCACTGATGCCACTGATTTTGAAGAGCAAGCAACGACACTGGCTAAAGGTAGTGGTAGTCACCAAAAATAGGAGCTTTCTACAACCATGCTGTTGTTTCCAAACAGTGCAGTCATTAATGTCAACCCTGCTTCAACTAATCTCACATTTCCATTCAGTTTTACAGCCATCAGATCTCCAATATACATTCAAATCCAGCCAAACCAAGGCCTCTCCCAGGAGGAAAAATGCAGAAAAGGAAAGCTCATACACTACAAGCTCTGAGGACTCTGAGAGCGACAAGAACACATCAGTAAGCAGTGGTCTGTTTTTAATTTAACACACCAACGTGTAGGTTGTTGCCGTGAAGTTAAAGACCCATTGGATATAAGTGGGAAAAGATTGCTTTGCCATTACCCATGTTGACATCTGGTTCTCTACCCTACACCTCCAGAAAACAGCATCGACACCTACAGCCAATCATGTACCAGTTCCAAAAGTCAAAAGAGTGTCAGGCGTCATTCCAACCACCCCTAAGCGGAAACAAGCTGAGAGCTCTGACAGTGAGGATTTGAGCCAGAGTCTCCTCCCACAGGTAAAGAAGAAAATAAAGCCTGAGTCATAACTTTTATAAGCGGTATATCTGCATAAATAGTGCTTTGATTGATGGTATGGACAAATTTGTCGGAGTCGGCAATCTGTTTTATCTCATTGCTTCAGACTCCTCTCATTATTCAGCCATATCCCAGATTCCTGGCCAGTCCAGTGGTAAAAACCTTTCCAAACAAGAGAAAACCAGCCAAATCTTTAGAAGCTCTCTTCAATACAATGCTTTTATATCCTGTTGTGTATTCCACTAGTCATAGGGGGTCCTTACCTCTCGTGATCTTTGTCTTAACTCTGAATTAGGCTAATGCATCAACGTCAAAAGCTACCACGGGTAGTCACTAGTCAGTCAATACTGACAATTAAAGCAAAACCCAGGCCAATCACAGCCGTGGCAACAATGATTGTGACGTAGAGCCGTGGTGGCTCAGTGGGTAGAGCACACCCCTGTGGGTTTGTATCCCGCCACGTAGCTCGGTAGACACGAGGCATTCATTGTAAAGTGCTTTGAGCGGTCATTAGACTAGAAAAGCACTATATAAGAACCAGCCATGTGCCATTTTTACCATTTAACATCAAACGCCTCACCACAGGAGACCTCGGTCAAAGATGATCAGAAATCCTCAGACCACCCAGACGGGACTCAGTCTGACATTCACGTCAAGGTCGCCTCATCCGTCAAGAAGGCTAAAAAGAGAAGCAAGAATGCAGACAGCAAAAACGAGGCTGCAGTTATGGTAGGATTGTTAATTGGCTAGAGATATTGATACTCCTAATTCGGTGTTCATTGCTGACCTCCCAGTCCCTTTGAGTTATTAATCATCTGTATATGCTTATGTAATACTCATGAAACTGAAGGCTGGAGTGATCCCTGATGCTCGTCAAAAGAAAGGCAGCACTACACCATCTGACCAGGGAGCATCAGTTACTGTATCAATGACAGATCTTATAGCATCTCCAGTTGGTAAGTAGCTCATCGTGTGATAATGTAACATAAGACTAATTCTGTGGACTGTTGTTCCTTTCTATCATCTACTGCTTCTGTTTTTAGCCACGGGTAAAAGAGAGAAGTTAGCAGCAAGCGTTAAAGCTGTAACCACAAAGGAAGGATCAATACCAAAACAAAAGGTGATTTATTCTATTGACCATGGATGGATTTTTAAAAACTTTATAATCATTCTTTTTTCCCATTAAGGAACTGACTAAGGGAAGTCTTGGGTCTGCTAAACTGAACTGCTCTTCTTTGTAGTCTTCTTCAGCTAAAAGAAAAAAGGTGGGAGACAAACCTGCCGAACCCCTCATCAAGGCCAAGAAAGCAAAGATCCCGGCAGTAAAGGATGTACTGGCTGAGATGACTGTGGCAGTAACCCCCAATATGATGGAAGATGACACCGACTCTGACAGCAGTTTGGATTTAGACAAATGGAGGAAACTGTCTTTAGCACTCTCAGGTGAGGTGGAGAGACACACATTCTAAGCTTCAAGGTTATTTATAATATGTACAAGAACAACAAACTAAGTAGCTGGTGGTATTGGCAGTAAGGTGATTGGTTTCCAATGTTCCTCAGCAATGCAGAAAATGTGTCTTTATAGATGCTTAGTAGTCCAGGTTGAGGAAATCACAGAAGTTTGAATCAATTCACTTGACACTACTTTTGGTCATTTTCTGCCTTTATTTGATAGTATAGCTGAGAATGACAAGAGAGTCAGGGGAGAGAAAGAGGATGATATGCAGCTAAGGGCAACTGCGGTAAGGACTCGGCCTTATATAAGATGCACTCTACCAGATAAGCCACTAGGGTACCTCGACACAACATTTATTGAGAGAACCATTTTATCCAGGTGTGGCAAATCTTAAGGAATTAATGGAAAGGGTGCTAGATTACTAGTTTGATCCTTGGCCCCTGCAGAAAGTGTGTCAACGTGTCCTTAATCAAGACACTGAACCCCTATCTGCTCAAAATCTGCGATGGAATGGTGACATGTCCCGGGGGCTTTCCTGCCTTTTGTCCAATTAGCACTGGGGCAGGCTCCAGCATGACTCCGCAACCCTCATCTTCAGCCGCAACTGACTGCAAGTACCCCCACCCTCACAAACAAGAGAGTGGCATGACAACTGAAAACACTGATCAAATTCATATGCAAATTGCCATCACCATTAACTAGATAGATACAATGACAATGTACACCATTGACAGGAATCGTGGCATTGTAAGATGGTGAAAGTTGTACTGGGTGAAGAGAGGACAAGGAGTACATCTGTTTTAGAAATGTTGTTCATTAAATGAGAGGATGTTAGGGGTTGGGAGCTGTAAAAAGGCTGTGCTGGGGTAAGAGAGGGATAGTTAATAGAGAACAAGGGAAATGGAAGGGACTGGAGATGGAGAAACTGAAAGGAAAGAATGGAGGGAGGTGAGAAGGCATTTTAGAAGGCTCCGCGTGATCTGCCTATTGTTTTCTGTGCAGCAATGTTTTTCCCTGTTAGATTTTTGGGAACATATCTCGTAGTGTTTATTTCCTACCCTCACTTTGCTTGTTCTATACCACAGATGCAGATATAGCAAGGATGGAAACCATGAAGACTTTAGAATTATTCTCATCCCCACCCAAGAAACCCCGAGTCAGGAAACCCCGGGCCAAGACTCAGCCCAAAGTTGGTCCTAAAGGGAAAAAGGCAACAGATAAAAAGGGAGAGATGGTAACAGGAAAAACAAAGCCTGAAACACCAGCAAAGTCTAGGACGCCAAATACTGGCAGGGTCAGAAAGATAAGGGCCAAAACGATGCCACCTGAAACACTGTCCACTGCTTCCCCTGGCCCTGTGCAAGACCCTGCAATTGGGTCTGCTGACCCACCCAAATCTGTTTCCCCCAGCCCAAAGCAGAAGGAAAAGAAGAAAATTAGAGACATAATCGCCAGCAAAGAGAAAACAGATGAGGTGCCATCCAAGGGGGAAAAAAAGAAAAAGCCAATGGAAGAGAACAAGATAATAGAACAAGAACATGAGGAAGAAGTAGACATGAAGCAGAAGAGGAAAGGCAAAAACAAAGGGCAGGATCCTGCTTATGACCCTGTGAAAGTGAAGATGAAGAAAGGGGAGTTGGAACAAACAGAGCCAGAATGTCTCTCGGCATCCTCAGAGTTAGAATGGAAGAAGAACACAGCTGATGAAGATGTCAGCCCAGACGGGAGCGTAAAGACAAATGAGATATCTGAAACGGTGGATGAATCACTGGAGTTAGCTGAAAGGAAAAAGAAGAAGAAGAAGAAGAAGAAAAGGGAGATGGAACAAACAGAGCCAGAATGTATCTCGGCATCCTCAGAGCCAGAATGGAAGAATAACACAGCTGAAGAAGATGTCAGCCCAGACGGGAGCGTAAAGACAAACGAGATACCTGAAAAAGCAGATGAGTCACCAGAGTTAGCTGAAGGGAAAAAGAAGAAGAAGAAGAAGAAGAAGAAAAGGGAGATGGAACAAACAGAGTCAGAATGTATTTCCGCATCCTCAGAGCCAGAATGGAAGAAGAACACAGCTGATGAAAATATCAGCCCAGATGGGAATGTAAAGACAAACAAGACACCTGAAACGGTGGGTGAGTCACCAGAGTTAGCTGAAAGGAAAAAGAAGAAGAAGAAGAAGAAGAAAAGGGAGATGGAACAAACAGAGCCAGAATGTATCTTGGCATCCTCAGAGCCAGAATGGAAGAATAACACAGCTGATGAAGATGTCAGCCGAGATGGGGACGTAAAAACAAAAGAGATACCTGAAAAAGCAGATGAGTCACCAGAGTTAGCTGAGAGGAAAAAGAAGAAGAAGAAAAAGGATAAAGAGTTGGAAAATAGTTTTGTGGATCCAGAGCCACTACTTCCATTTGCACCAGAGACACCGGATTGTCCAACAGAGAAGAAAAGTGAGGAAAAGAAATGGCATCTATTGTAGCTACACCATCTTGCTTTGGCTTAAACTTTCACATCAAGTCTCATCTCTATGTATCCGTCTTCCACAGAGAGGAGCAAGTTAAAGTCAGCTGAGGTGACTGAAACAGCAGCTGTTTCTGTTCCAGATTCAACACTGCCAACACAAATCCTCTCCACATCCTCAGATGACACTCCCAAAAAGGTATGAAGAATCTGTCTTCTCCACTGTCCTTTCAGAGATTCTAAGTAGCTTAGACCTACTGATATGTTCTTTTTCACTCTCTCCAGAGGAAAAAATCCAAACACAAGGAGCAGTGAAGACATGTTTCATCATCTTTGGAAATACTTGGGTTTAGAAAACGGGTTCATCTCCAGCCCTGTGTGTTTCACCACTTGTCATACTGTAACAGCTGGAGATGTGGAGACATTCAATACTGTAAAGAAATATATATTTTTACATACATGTTAATTTTTTTTGCATTTTTATATCCTTTTATAGCGTACTTTTTAACTCCAGGGTCATATACTGCGTTTCCAGCTTTTCTCATTGAATTTGCCAGATGTTTTCAAAGTTTTATTATAGAAGAAGTAGAAGGAGGAGCTTCATTCATTTGTCATCTACATACATACAATAGTAATGAGTTCTGTATTTAACTCATCTTATTGTATAGGAGGAGTGAGCAGCTGCAGCACCCAGGGATATTTTGTATTTTTATGTTTTATCTTTAAGCATGCTCAATAATATAGGAAAGGAATCACAAACAAGTTGAATCAGTTCATCTGGACACAACATTTCTTGACAGAAATTACTCATGCAGGCATACGCCAGTGGTGATTCTGTATGTGGTGGAAGTGTTGGAACAATTGAGACGCGTATTTTCCAAACACAGCATCTCAGTCGTTTTCAGACCCCAAAACGCACTGTGCCAGAATTTGGTCCACCCCATGGATTAGGTACACTGGCACAAACAGAGCAATGTAGTGTATGCTGTTAAGTGCTGGGAGGATTTCTGTGACTAGTACATCGTGTAAATCAAACAAATGCTGGCCAAGATGATAGCACAACACAGACGAGCCAACACATCAGGCCAGGAATCCGCAGTTCAGTGGCCACTCTTTCAAGGATGAGGATGTGCATATCCTTAATGGGGAGGAACGCTGGTATGAATGGGAAGTCAAGGAGACCATCTATGTGAAGAGGAGTTGACCATTTCTGAATCTGGGGGATGGGTCTAAGAGGTCAGAAACCAGAAAAGCAAGATAAAATGCAAGATCAACAATAAAGACTCGAAGAACAAGGCAGATAAACTGGATGATTATGAGGTTGCATCCTCATCAATTAAGGTAATTACAGGAGGCAAGCCAACAACTACTGTGCAATAAAAAGGGTGTTGTACAGTAAACTAGAAGTAAATGGTAAATTGACTTGTTCTGATATAGCGCTTTTCTTGTCTAACAACCAACCAAAGCCCTTCGCAATGAATGCCTCACATTGTTCTGTATCTGCACATGACACAAAATTCAAAAAGTACATCTGTCGCCATTTTACAAATGCTTTGATTGCAACTATTCCCCCTGTTAATGGTTACCATAGTTACACATTGCCTTTGAAAACCAGTTAATTGCCAGTTTGCTAATGAAACCATCCTTGGTTTGGGTCCTTGTGCATCTGTTTTGCTTATAAAGATGGGGATGACTGGAGTCAGTTCAGACTTAAGATGTTATTTGTATGATTGATTAAACCTTTTTTTCTCTAACTGTGTCCAGATTAATGATTTAACCGTTTTATGATTGTACACTTTGCGTAGCAGTCGAGCGATACGTTTGTGCTCATTCGTTAATTGCGTTAACACCACAGACCGCTAGGGGTCGATACAACAAATAGAAGACGGTGACCAGAGACACCGGAGAGTAAATTCAACGGAAGCGTCATCAAGTCGACCGGTGCCCCTGAAACGGAACCAGAACCTGAGCCTTCTCCCCACAACTCCAATCAAATGTGGAGATTAAACACAGTCCGACACAAATCTGTCCGGCAAGGCAGAGACCAGGAAGCCCTGAAGCTGAGGAGACGAGAGCACGAGAAAGGTGAGTAAGCTTTGTGAAATGATGAAAATAATAATTTGCTCAAACAATTCAATATACTTCATGGTTGCTTGTTGGCAGTTTTGAAGGCCTACTCCTTTGGCGATAATTGGTCGCATTTTGATGACGCAGGATGTTCGTTTCTGTTGTTTATTAAGTACTTCATTCCACATTTCACCACCACCAGTTGTAGGAATTATTATTTGAATATTGTGATTCGTAGACTTGGGAGAGAGCAGGGTAGGGAGATAGTCTCTGTGTTACAGACCATGCTCGCAATCTGATTATATTATGAGGAATTCCCTAACTAAACTAGTTGACTCCAGATCTGCACTTGTTTTAAACCTAGCTGTCTCTCTAATCATCTGTAACCTCCTGAATAATAAGTCCCGACTTCAAACTACATGTAGAAATTAAATTTAAAAGTCAATGACAGAGTTCTTTTCTGTTTTTTTGCCTTTAGAAGCCTCACATATTCATAAAGCTGTTAAGGCTCTTTTGGAATCTTAGTTTTGAGGGGTAGAACCCATTGGACTTCATCCTGATGGAATACTGAAGTGAAGAATTATTCATTTATTGTATTATTTTATTTCACTGTAAAATTAGCTAGAAACTCTTTTTTCCTCATGATTTGACCTGTAAAAGGAGGTCTTATTAGCTGGTGAAAAAGTCCAGCAGGAGGAGATGTTATTATGACTCCATGCTGTGTCCCCCTGTAGTGCTACGGCAGGCCCGGAGAGACAGACAACTCATCAGCAAGAGACATTTGTCAGATGAAGAGGAAGAGGATGGTTGCATGCACACTGATTCAGGAGAAGAGGTGGATGTTCCTCCTTTATAATATTACAACCTGAAGAAGATGGCATTATGCCTGCTGCTTAAGAAAGCAAGTGTTATCTAATTATGTGTTTCTCATTTTCTTTACAAGGTGTTGGAGTCATTCTGCAAACTTAAGCTCAAGGGCCAAGAGAGGGAGGCTCACCTGAAAGCTCTATGTAAAGCTCTTCGCAATCCATCGGCACAGCTCACCTTTATAAAGTAAAATTCCTGTTCATTAATGATACGCTTCTTATGTCGGTGTTCTCTGTTTTCATTTATCTATCTTATCTAATTAGTTGAAAGAACTTTTTTTTTTGCTTTTTCATTCAGCTGTTGGGCGTTGTCTCTATATGTTTATATGGTTTTTTTTCCCTGTTACCCTCAAGGCAAGAGAACAGTATCCATCTCCTTGTGGGTCTTCTCAGTGGCACAAATGCCCAGTGCCGTCTAAAGGCTGTTCAGTGCTTCCATGAGCTGTCCCACTCTCACCACCCCAATATAGCCTCCGCCTGTCTGCCTGCAACCCCCTACCTGCTGACATACCTATCCGGACAGAGCACAAAGTTCACGGTCAGTATGGCACATCTGACACTACAGCGTGTAATAACAGTAGAAATATGATATATTTTGTACTCGAGTGTATGGCTGTGTGTGTTTATGTGAACATGCATGCACAGGAGCTGTGTCTGTACACATTGGGTAATCTGTGTCCTGACAGTGACGTTATTAGAGAGAAACTCTTGGCCCAAGGAATCATATCTGCTCTGGAGAATTGCTTAAAGGTAAGCCAGCAGGACGTAATTGAGTGTGCCATTATAATAAAAATCAAACTTTAAGATTTCAAGAGATTTCGCATACACATAACATATCCATGCTGTGTTCTGGTGTTAAACTGGATGTTTTTATGGGGGGAGGTTACTTCATGTTTCTGTGTCTGACTTAATATGAGTATACATGTCTATGTTCAGAACCAGAGGCACAACCTGGCAGTAGTTGAAGCTGTGGGGTTCAGCCTCTCCCAGCTTCTGCAGGCCAAAGAAGCAAAACAGAAAATAATACCGTAAGCACATATATAACTTGCTTACACGTACAATATCTCTACTCTCGCCACACTACTGTAATCACACATATAGTAAATAGCCAATATTCTAAGAGTCTGTCAAACTACTATTAAAACTCTTTCGGTTGTATAATTCTCTTCTCTCTCTGTGTAGGATGGTTTTGGCCACTGACTTACCTCCACTTTTGTTGTCAGTATTGACTCCAGACCCCCAGTTTGGCCTTGCTCCTACCATTGAGTCTGCTTGGTGCCTGCACTACCTTACATGCAGGTAAGATCAGTAACTCATTCTCAATATCGGTAATGAATTACTTTTTCCTGTGATATGATATTTCTCTGTAAAATATTTGCTTAGGTTTTTTTTTTCCCTATGTTTTTTAACTATTTTTTAGTTTAATGGTACCTTTCTGTTTTTCAATCTACAGCAGTGTGGATAACGATGTGTTGTTGGCTCATGGGGTCTTGTCACAGTGTAGTGCACTGCTTGTGACACTTGGTGGTGTAGTGGCTCAAGGAAACAGTGAGGAAGGAATTGAGCTGGTAAGCAAACAAGATCAAATCACTATAGCTATATTTGATCACTCTGTGCAGCAGAGTTGTCAAAGCATTTAAACACTGCCTTACTTGTACTTATCCTAATATCTTTAAGATAAAGCAATTTTTTTATAAAAATTCTGACTCATTTTCAAGTTTCAAATGTTTTTGGCCACCCATGGAAACAAGTTTACACTTGTTCTCAAACTGAGATGCTTTTTTTTGCTGGCTCAACACACAAGTGGGAATTAAAATTACTTTAAAAGTACTTGCAGAAATGTAAGTGCAAAAAACAAGGTGAATTAACAGTTACAGCTAAATGACAAAGACACTGCAAAGAAGTAATAATACATTGATTTAACATAGATTGTTGTAGTAGTAGCAGCAACCAATATAAATAGTCAGTGTAGACTTTGGATGAACTTTGTTGGACTGTGTGCTACAGTAGAGAATTTCTGCACAATCTTAAGATAACACATGCAATTGTATTGGGAACATTAAACTAATGCAGATGGATAAACTTGTCTTCCTCTTCTAGTTGATATGGCCTTTGCTGCGTTGTGTGGGAAATTTGTTATCATCTGGCCCCATGGATAATCTGAGCACCCAAGTGGCTGATGTTCGTCTGTTGGCAGCTTTATGTGCGCTTGCTCAGGTATACCTCTCAACCCAGCCAGCCCTGGCCAGAGAGAGTGTCTGGGTTCTCAACAATCTCACAGGTTAGGCCAACCGATTGACTTGAATCCTAAACATGTGCCTCAGCACCTATTTTAGGTTTTGTGTTAAGTGAGGGGACATGTATGTGAATGTTAGGTTCAATTACTTTGTTGTAAAGTCTGATATGCTTATTCTTTGTCTCCCACCTATCTCTCCTAGCTAACTCGTTGGAGTTCTGCTCAGCTTTCTTGGTTTTGAACTTGGTTCCTGGGTTGATCCAGCTTTTGCCTTTCTCTCAAGGCATCAATACTATGGTCAGTGCAGACTAAATCTTCCTTTTAGGCTTTCCAATGAGTTATTGGTATTTTGTTGCAAAGTAATGATCGTGTCTTTCTGGTGACATCCGTGCTTTTTTATTCCGACTAATTTAAACAGAATTTGTACAGAAGTTGTTTTGAGAAGGAGATAACTTGTCACCACTTCATGTTCCCTTGTATAACATTCCTGTCTCTTTTGTTACTATGTTTCTTGCTGTTCACAGGTGCTAAGAGTTTTGGGTAATATTGCTCATAAGAATAAGAAATGCGGTGTCCAGCTAGTACAGGCTGGATTGCTGCCTGCGCTCTGTGCCACTCTCAGAATGGCAGACCCAGAAATGGTAACGCTGAGTTTGGAGGTCCTATTCATGCTGGTGGTTGGTACTCCTCAGGTGAGGTGCTGTTAGTTGTTTTCATCCCCACTGCCGTGCTCTAGATGACAGTGAGCAAGGTCCAGTTTATGAAATGGTTTTAGTGGGCAAATCAGTTGCGCTAAAAGTTTATAAATTTCATAACCAGACTGTGGTGAATTTTTGATTTGTCGCCATCTTTGGTCAGGTCTTTCTTGTACACATATTGGACCACCAGACACACCTTTCCTCTTCTCTAAGGTGGCTGAGGAGTTTGTGAAACAGAATGGCCTTCCACTCTTGGAGGCCATCCAGTACAACACTGAAGGAGAGATGAGGCAAAGAGCAACCCATCTCCTGGAGTACCACCTTCGCTCCCAGCACATGGTAAAGAAGCTTTTAGCTGAAATGTTTTTCACTGCATTTGTAATTTTTGTGCTAATTGAAAATGCACAAGAGACTTGACGGCATCTGTTGTTTTGCTTGACAGGAAGACAGCGTTCCTTCTCTGTGAATCTGCAGGAAAGTGTTGCATTCTGATATGCAGGGTATATCTCAGACTGTTTGTCACCCCATGAAATGTCAAACCATCAGACAGTTCTACATGTTTGTATTTAAGTTTAGGGTGGTTGAGATGCAACGGAAACCTGTGTATAAGACAAAATTCGAAATAGAGTATATTTGTACCTTAAACATACTGTTTTTATGGATTATGATTATGTGTTTGTATTCATAATGCCATCTTTCACATTTTTATACAGTGTGTTGACATTACTTGACAGTACATATAATGAGCGGTTTTGTGCAATTCTCTCTGTCGTCTTGACCTCAACCTCCAAATGCCCTAACTTCATTTGTCTCATCTACCCTGAAAACAAACCCAACAAACTCTTTTTTTGGTGATTCTGCTTTCACAAGCCAGATCATAACCAACCCCATCATGTCATGACAAACCTAATGGATCTCAAGAGACAAATAATGCTGTCTTGGGTTTCCTTAGGTTTGATTTGATTCATGATGCATCAAATGTGATCAGGTGTGTGTGTGCGCGCGCGTGTGCGTGTACAGCTCCTATGATAAAAATGTTTTTTAGTTATGCATGAAAGATTTCTACCTGGCACAAATGGCGATATCAACAGGACCAAATTGTACTGTAAACAGATAATATAATGCTGCTTCATTGCAAGAGTCAGACTTGGCCTTCATTTGTAGAATAACTCTTCCTGAAATCGATTGTTAAATTCAAAAGCATTTTTTCACTAGTATGGTTTGCAGCCATTTTTAAATACAAAACAAGTTGAATATTCCTAAAAGTCAGGCAAGGCACAAGGATTTTTACAGATTACTTCATTCACGAAGGCAGTTCAAAGTGATTTACAAAGGGCATGAAAAAAACATACATGAATTCAGAATAAAATAAAAATCTTAAGAAAAACAACATCAAGGTGCATCACTTGTAGCAATTCTGTATCTTTATTTCTTTCAGAAATTCATATCATATCTCGGTTCAATTCAATATTTGGAATGTGATTAAACTACTTGGAATAAAGATTGATCACTATCCAATTCAACACAACTGTGGGGGGCACTGAAGTCAATGTGGACCAGGATCTTTGGGGAAGGCTTGGAACATTTTGTTGTACATTAATGTATTGTCATAATAAAGCAAATTATTTTGTTTTTTATTACAGAATGTTTGTTTACTGAGAAAAATAAAACATCTTTGTATGGATAATCTTAAGACATCATAAAGGTCCAAAACTCTTTTCATTGTGTAATTGCAGCTCTGAATTTGTACTTTCAGAATGGGTTTGAAAAGGAACGTGTTGAGATGAAACTATTTGTGTTGTGGCTCATAGATATGACTGACACATGAGCATGAAGACCATTCATCCCTCCACACTGTTCTTCTTCCCACCTTTTAAGGATTAGTCCCTCCCTCATGCTCCTAATTCTCCCTGCAAAACACCATCTACGTTTGTCACTTCCAGTGTGCTACTTGTTGGCTCCAGACACTATGGTAAGCTCATTTAAGTGAAATCTTGTTTTCCACCAGCTTTAACTTTGTATCGCTATCTTATCATTTCACTGATTTCATATAGGTCTACCTCTTATTATGAAATCCTATTATTTAAAAAACTGCTTTCCCTACCTGCTGTTACAAAGCATAACGTTTCCCTAGATTTCTGATCAGTTGTGCAAAGCTTTTATTTTCAGTTAATGCAATTCAATCCTAAATTGATCATAGAATTTTTTTTTCACATGAATCAGCTGGCTCAGTGAGTGCAGAAAGGAGGAACATTATATGTCAGATTGGCTTGTGTACGTTTTGTGTAAGTTTGTGCACGTTTGAGTGGTTTCTATGCTCTGTGTGAAATATGACCCAAATGTGCAACATGGCATACATTTAGGGTTGAACTGAGAGTTATAGAGGTTAAAGGGCAGTCGCATTCTTAACCCTGAAGGAACCCTATCGGCAACAGGCAGTGCCTATTCCGATGAGTATTAATAGACCTTTTGCCAAACAGTTTGAAATCCACACAACACTTGTGGCCTTTTAATCTCATTTTTTGTATCATCCTACATTAAGACAAAGATGAGGAAAAGTGCCAGTGAAAGTGTAATTGTAAGGGGTGTTCTATTATAAATGGTGGTGAAATGCAAAGAGTAGGGAGTGATGGTGAGATGATTTGCGTTCATTGAACAGTTACACATGGCAGTTATCATCAGAGCTTTCTAATTTTAGATTTTGTTCATTGCATGTTTTAACATAAGTTTTAAGATTTTATTTCAATAAATTAAGTGAAAGAAATTGAACTCTAAAAGTTATTTTTTGTACATTGACCCTATGCACTTGTTGTATGTCGCTCTGGATAAGAGCGTCTGCTAAATGCCTGTAATGTCTTATGAAGTGATCCTGGACATGTGCTGGGCTGTATTTGACAGATGGATGATCAGGAAATATGGACTGCTCTGGCCAAAAGCTCTCAACTTGAATAATTGAATTAATTATGCTGCTGTCTTAAACCTGAACATTGGTTGACCAAAATAGGCCAGATTGTATTCACAGTAGAAGTGATCTGTGTAAATGTACCAATTTCAAATAAGATCAGAGTTAAAACTCAGTGGCCTTTTCATAGTGTCAGGTGACCTTGGTACACCATAACATTTGCTAAATGTAGCCCCGTGTGAAAAAATGTCATTACATTAATGGTGAGAACAGAGAATCATATCTTCATCCTCAGTGTATCTGTCTGTGGGTGGGTGGTTGTGGTTGTGGGTGTTAAAAGTTTTGCTACATATTTGTTACTATTCTTGTGGTTGTAATCCAAAACTGGCAAACTGCTGTCCGTGTCTTTGGATAGCCGTATATTTGACAAATATTCATCTTGTACCATTTCCATCATCCTCTCCACATGATGCCACACACAATTTGCAGCTCTCTATAGGCTCTCATCCCACCAATGTGTTTCCACGCCCCTGGCTGCCCTCCTCGCTGTGGCGAGGAAGCAGGACTCTCATGGCAACCTCCTCCAAGCCTGAGGAGGGACTATACCAGGATCTGCAACAGGTCCTGTGGGAACTCAACTTTCCTGAAACACAGGAACTCCATCAGGGTAAAGCTTGGTGCTATAATATGATATTACAGAAACAGGAAGAAACGGCTATTCTTAGAACACTCAGGGTTTTAAGTCCCATCATGTATGCATTGTGCCATCATGTATTCACCCCCTACCTATTAGTTTGCCACTGCTGACACATACTGTACATAAAGGGGAAGACTACCAGTCTTCTCAGCGGTATATCTACCTCCTCTGTCAACATTCTACAGCTAAACTGAGGATAATGTACATTGGTACATATGGTTTTGTCAACTACCAACACATGGAATTTTTCCTGTAACAATAACCTGGCTGTTAAAGGATTATTGATGAATCTCATCCCTTCAGATCCAAAGCACACAGAGATGTGCATCTGTGTTTTGGGGTCCCCCCTCCCCTACATTTCTCTCCTGCTGGAGGCTGGACAGAGGAGCCCAGGTAAAAAAAATTTAAAAAGCAAAATATCACACCCTGCTTACACTTAGTGTAAAAGTGCATCTTGAGTTGTTCTGCTAGCTATTGGATTTAGTCCAAATGTATTTTTATTCTAGTTGTCCAGTGTTGGAGTCTGTTGGTGAATGTGTAGCGCAATCCATATTTTTCTCAATGGTTTTATTTCAAGGGAATGGATTTACTTCTGGACAAGTTTTAATGATAAGGCTTGAATACATATTCTAAGAATATCAAATGTGTTGATAGTTTATTTGCTTTAACACAGAGCTATGTAAAATACCCATTGGGTATACTACTGACCACACTTTACTGTTTGTTAGATGATATGTTTCCACCTATGGTTTCAGAAAAAAATGTGTTTCATGGAAACACAAGGTCTAAATACATTTGGACTCCACTCTGTACATGGCTAAAGTCCACTGTGTTCATTTGACCGCGGTCATTGAATCTGTTTAATCTAACATCACAGGCATTTTACTACATTGGTGGGCACGAGAATAGTGTTTCTAAACAAGGATAATCAACACCAAAGACTTATGTTGACCGTGTTAGCCAAGAGGCATATCCGAATTTATACAAGTGAGAGTGGTTCTCAGATCAACTTGTGATACGCTGACCTTGAGGTGACCCTGACCATTAACCCTAATTCTATTTCCATCATGAATGATTAGATAAGTAATGACAGACAAGTGACATTATGTCAGATGTTGATTGAAGAACATCTCACATGTATAAATGACTAAGAACTAAGCCATTTGCAACAGATTAATATGTCATGCTTAACATTGTGTCGTCTCAAAAAGAAGAGGTCAAGAATATCATGTGTCTGACTGTCTGCCTATACTCTCTCTCACTCTCACACACACTGTGTGTGTGTGTGTGTGTGTGTGTGTGTGTGTGTGTGTGTGTGTGTGTGTGTGTGTGTGTGTGTGTGTGTGTGTGTGTGTGTGTGTGTGTGTGTGTGTGTGTGTGTGTGTGTGTGCGTGCGTGCGTGTGGGTGTGTGTGTGTGCGTGCGTGATTGTGTCCATTTTGCCTGCAATAGGTGTCAGCAGACTGGGAGCGAGCCTCACTGAGGCCCAGCAGCCAGCCCAGTAGTGTGTATAAGCCCAGTCCTGTGATGGACCCCTACACCACAGAAGGAGGCTTTGTCAACACCAATCTAGTCACTGGAGATGAAGAGTCACAGGAGTTTGATGACCTCATATTTGCCTTAAAAACTGGTGGGGATCCCACATTCACCACTACACATGGATATAGTCCCATAAAAACATTTGTGTGTGTATATTGGTATCTTTAAGTACAGGCAGTGTAGACACAGTTCTCTGTCGATTGCTCATATCCTAACCATGACTGGTGTCTAGAATAATTTACTACTCGGTAAGTCTTCGTCAGTTCTTGGTATGCCACCATCATGGTGGCACCATGCCACCCTCACCCCAGCCCCCTACATGCAGACGCACACATAGGCAAAGATACACTCATGATGTTGTGTTTTGACTGATAGAGACATTATCAATAAAAAATATGCATAGCTGTCATGCATATCTCTCATCCCTTTCATGTATGTTCCAAATCATGCCTGGTGTCACCTCAAAGAAAGAGCCAAAGTCCAACACCTCTGCATATTGGTTAACTGAGTTGAGTGATTAAAAACTGAGAGAGAAAAAGAATGATTTACCTAAATATGAGGAGACTTCACTAGATCCTGTAAGCTAAGATCAATTGAAGTTGAATAGAAGAGTCGAAGTTCTATTTTTTTTTTGCTTTGTTTGTAGGTCTCGCTCAAAATTGCTGCGAAATTGGTGTCGTAGTATCATAAATATTTTTTTCACAGAATTAAATTGTATTTGGACTTACCAAAAGCCATTGTGTCAGATATACAAAGAAAACTTTCAAGAAGGTTTAAAAACACAGTCAATTGAGCAAAAATTTCAGACCCAGGTCACACTCATGCATTGTCCTTTGCGCTACTTGATTGCTAATAAGGCCTCTGGGGCACAGTGATAGTGACCTGTTAGAGGCGAATGGGGACCAACCAGAAAAGCACAACCTATATCAAGGGTGTAAATGAGTGCTGTTTAAGCTGAGATGGTAGGGAGATAACATTTCACTGTGGGTGTTATTACACAGTGAACTGCAAACTCAGCAATTTGATGTAGTCCTCCTGATCATTCACTATTGCCAAGGGACAGATTTGCAGAGTTAATTAAGTCAAAGTAGCTAGTTCTGGCACCAGCCAAGATAAATATAGTAGTGCCCCAGTGGCTAAATGGTTATGGTGTCACCGTATAACCGTATATAACCAGTTCAAATCCAGCCAGTGACCTTTGTTGCATGTCGTACCCATTTCTCTCTCTCTCCCCCTTGTTTCCTGTCTGCCATGTCACTATCCTCTTTCCAATGAAGGCAAAATCCCACACACAAAAACCTTGAAAATTTACAAGATCTTTAGATTTTTCCTGAATCTTGGAAAAATAAAACTTATTTCTGAGATCAGAAAATGGTGTCATTGTCAAAATATACTGGAAAGTGATTTTGGCATCAACCTGTACCAGTCACAAGGACCTTAAGCCTTTAGCCATCAGTGCAGCCTTCACACTTTCCACAGTAACCTCTGCCCTTCTCACAGCTAGTCACACTGAACTTCTAACCTGGTTTCATTTGAAGTAATTTTGAGCTGTTCAGCAGTGAAGATAATTACCTCATTAGAATTACATAACATGTTGCCACTACCGATCAGGGGTCAGTGAGGAGTGCTGGAACGACCACAGTCTCCCTTCATTAAGTAGTCACTCATTAACACAAGCATATGCAGCCACACACAAATATACGCACACATACGCGCACAAACACACACATACACACACGGACTGGATCTGACTGCTGACACCTTGACTACTGTGATAAAAGAGCTTATTCTTATCATTCACCATCATTAATGAAAGCCTTGACATAACCTAAACCTGGTGTGCTCCAGTTCAGTATCTGTCTGGTTATGTCACACATCACCTCATAAAGATTAGTAAGAGAAGATTTGAATAAGACTGGTTCCCCTGCAGTTAACTTCAATAAGAGCTACAGGGAAGAGGAGCCTATGTCCTTCTAGTGTTGCACAGTGTGGCAATTTACACCCAAACTCTGGAAAGGTTACAGTCTGAGAAGGTGATAAACATTAATGGACGCAGACAACCCTTAAAAATTGCAACATGGACTGTTGGTAAAATGAACATAAAATTAGTGAAATAAATGATAAGGTAAAGAAAAGAACAGAGGCATTAAGAGGGAACATAGGAGAATGTGTCAGGAAGGCAGCAGATTGAGAGTACTGGAGAGACTTGACTACAAATTTACCAAGCGTAAATGCAACACAGGAAGGAAGAATTGCCCCATAACAATGTAATATTTTACCCTTTAGATGAGAGATGGGCCCAAGTTGCTGGTTATTATCCCCCTTGTAGGTAACGGTATCAGCTGCAGGTACCAAATCTCATTGGTTGAAGATGTTTTTCTTCCCTACTGAAAATTTGATGGGTTATCGCATGGGCCAACTTCTTTGTTTCTGTGTATGATTATGACTGTGTGCATGCATGCCAATTATAAATTACACTAATGTACGTCAATCTTCAGACTGTCCACATGGCTTGATAACTACTATACAAGTCATAATACTCGAGAGGTTGTCATTTAATCTGATTATGAGTACTTTAATACGATTACGAGTGAAGGATAGATTATATTCTTAACTCATGTTCCCAATTTTAGCTAGCACTCTAACTGTGAAAAAAGTTAAGCATTTCAGCTGATGGAACAAGAACCAATATAACAAATTGTCAGCACTGTTAGTTTTTTTTTTATCACGTTGTGTCCGTGAATCCTTAAAAGTCATTTAAATTGAATGTGCCTTGGTTTTCCTCTTGTACAACTTTTGCAGTCAGTACATCAACTTTTTCATAAAGAAAATGAGGTCATGTGTGTGCGTGTCTGTGTGTGTGTTTGTGTACTGTGAAGTAAAATGAGATTCTTTTAACATAAATACAAATACAAAGATCTCAAGTCTAACCCTTAAATTGTCTTTGTCTGTTTCAGGAACTGGCCTTAATGTAAATGATAGTGAGTCCATCCATGGAAGCCATGATGGGGGTAGTGTTGCCAACTCCCAGATTGTTGAGTTGAGACGAATCCCCATCGCCGACACACACCTCTAGCCTCCATTCATCCCTCCAGCTTCCCCAACCACCCCTTTTTATGCCAGCGAGGAAGAAAAATACGCCACAGTATTTTTGTATCTCAACTCCATTTGCACTAAAATGGCTTTTTTAACTAAATGTTTTCTTATAGTTGCTTGATATGAAACTTTGTGACATTTACTGTACATCCCAAGAACGTTTGTTTTACTAAATTAATTTTTGAAAGTAAAGTTTTTTGTTGAAAGTTTGTTTGATGTATATATCATTTACTCTGTCTAGATCTTAGGACAAGACAAAGGCAGAGGTGCCGTCACCACAGTTCTACTTCTGCTTGGGATGGAGATTGTGTAACACTGTTAATAAATAATTCACTGTCTGTTTTACATATGGCTTTGTTGATTCTATCCATCCATTCATTCATCCATCCATTGTCAACTGCTTATCTGAAATTGAGTCGAAGGGGTACTTCATTGCTTATATTGATCGGAGAATCCAGCTGTCAAAGAGGATAGTTTAAAGTGTTAAGAAAGACAGAGGGTAAGAGAGAGAGAGAGAGAGAGAGAGAGAGAGAGGAAAAAAGAAAGGGTTCGGGGGGGCGAAATAAAAGACTAAGTGTTACGTAACCAAGGATGTGGGATTGTTGAGCCACTGTCCGGTCACACGGTAAAGAGGGTGTGCGAATGACTGTAGCCTCCCATGGGAATTTCACAAACTTGATCTGAACTGGCTGAGAATTCAGGCCCAGCCAGAGTTCAGGCCCAGTCATTCTGCTGCTGTCTGTAAAAAGTACCCTTTCAGGTAGACCTTTTTACAGTGAGGGAATGAGAAAAATGTCAGCAATCAATATGACATCAAGTCTTTCACGACACAAAGAGAATGCCTTTTTTTTAAAGAATATGAAGGCATTTGCTGGCATTCTCTGAGTGAAGGAGTAAGAATGTTAATTGTAGGGATAATCCTCCATGGGGTCCAGACATATAAGTGTCTTTAAAAAATGTAATTTCAGACATGTGTATTCCCTTCTGTGACTTTCAAGATTACATTCAACCTTTTGGAATTTGCTATGAAGTAATGAACTTTAACTTCTGTCACCTTTCACTTCTGAACTTGATTACTTTTAAGAGAGACTTTTACTGCTGCAGGGTGGGGGGATATTGTAAAAATGCTTAAGGTGGAGAAACTGACCCTCTTTTCATCCCTTTTCTGCAGTTTTTCATTTTGGTGACCCTGCATGCTACATGTACCACCACATATAGGAGGATGGTTGAGGTAGTACCGGATTGAATGGTCTTCATCAGGTATTTTACTTGATTATATTCTGCCTCTTATTGACAAACTGGTGAAGATATAGATTTGGTCAGAATTCAAAAGAAAGAAAGAAGATGAAAAATATATCTTTCTCCCTATTGCACGAATTAAAAAAGAACTTCTGTCAGAAATATCTAAGTTGACATCAACATAATTTTGTCAAGAAACAGCATCAGGGTTGGCATCCCCACACTGAAAGCTGATGCCTATTCATCTGTTCCTGGATGAATCAGAGCTCTCAAGTGTCTACAGGATTGGATATCATCTCTTCAAAAGATAAAGCAAGGCACTGAAATATGGCACTCCCCTTGGTTTTTGTTTGTTTTGCTGCCAAGATCACTGGTTCACACTAAGGTCATTTTTTCACCCTGAAGGGACAAACGTACGTCCACCACACATAAAAGCAAACGGCTTTTATTTAACCACAATGGAGGGTGGAGAAACTTCTCAGACACACCTATCCTAAAACTATCGCATCCCTTCTGAGAATTCAACAGTGGTCTGGGATCCGGGATTTGTGTTTTGAGATATATAGATTGTGTGTGTGTGGGTGCGTGTGTGTGTGTGGGTGTGTGTGTGTCTGTGTGCGCGTGTGCACACGTGCATTCATGTATATTTACCTATACTGATTTGTGTCTCCTGGAACTATGACCCTATGAGCACCTGCTTGATGCAGCCAGGAAGAGACTCCTGGAAAATTCAAAAAGGATTGTGGGGGTTTTGCATAGGTCAGGAGGTAGAACGCATCATCTAGTAATTAGAAGGTCCCTGGTTTGATCTCCAGCTCCTTCAGAAAGCATGTTCAAGTGTCCTTGAGCAAGACACTTAACTTTTCCTATACAATAGGATGGGTTAAATGTTCTGTTGTTGTTTCACATTCCTTTCTATCTCCAGCTGTTCTAAACCTCTGGAGCAGATCTCCCACCAGTTGGAATAATTGATGGTACCTCGTTCCAGTCTCAAGTCTCCCCCAGTATGACTCTACGACCCACTTTCAGATATTCAGTTGACCATGGATGACAAAGAACACAGAAGAGTTTGTCCTACACTGAAGTAAATTCTCAATAACACTAGAATACCTTTTGAAGTTCATCTGATGCTGCATTGAATGTTGGCCTGTAGCTGGTATCCAATAGGGTTGCTATGTTGTATGACTGTCAGCCCGCATAGAATAATGAGCATCAATGACTACTTAGCCTCTATGAATAGTAAGTGCTTTAACGGTTTAATTTTGCATGATCTGATATTATTTGGTGTGGTCAAATAATTGGTTAAGTCTATGTGTAGAATGTGTTGATATATAAAATGAGAGATTTTGTTAGACTTTGGCTGGCATGTGTTGATTCCATCCTTTTTTATGACCAGGACCAGAGAGAGGAGAATAGAACAGTAGTGAGCAAAGATGAGGAGAGCAACAGACAGATGAGACACCAAATTATCCACTGGAGAGATGACAAAGAGGAGAGCATCAGGTAGACAGATAAGACACAGGGTTAATACAGTTTTCCACAGTTCAGAAGGAGCCCCTATTACACAAAAGAAGCAGGAGCTATTGACCAGGGTTTGTCATTTACACTGTTGAACAAAGCATAATACAATTGCATATGCCTGCTTTATCAATGTCAAGGCTCTTTTTTTCTAAAGGTTTTATTCTTGCTGCTGAAACAAAAATATGAGTGAATTTCAGTGAGAACTCGGATTGCCTTCTTTAAAAAAAAAAAATCTTATTTCATGTTTTTAAAGCCAGGAGAATGTCACTTATTGATTTAACTGAGACGGATATCACTCAGAGATACAGGTTGCTAGGTCTAACAATTCTTTCTATACTTGATAACATCGAGGATAAGACTGAATCTGCCTACTGAGTTCTTAGTGCAGAACCACCATTTATTTATACATGGATAGTTGCAATAAGACAAAGATTGTACTCGACTGTTTGCACTAATATCCTTCACTCAATCTATTTTGTGAGTCAGATCTTAAGACGGGGCAGATAGCGGTTGCAAGTGATGTCTAAGTCTCTGAGTCTGCTATCCTTTTTTTGTGAATTCACCTGTCAATACAGAATGAGTCTTAGAAAATCAAGAAACATCCAAAGATAGAAAAAGATAAAAGAGGGGGAATTACCATAAAATCAGAGTAGCTGTAGTTACAATTAAGCACTCTTTAAAAAAAACTTCCCAAGAGATGAGTAGAAAAGAGTCACTACATTTATGGCCTTTTTTTCTTGAAATAGCTTAACCAGGGTCAGCAATAGTCAGTGGGTAGAGTGGTCGTTTGGCAATCGGAAGGTTGCAGGTTCAATCCCTGCACTTGCAGAGAAGCGTATCGAGGTGTCCTTGAGCAAGACACTGATCCCCGAACAGCTCTGCCCTGTGATAGACTGGCAACCTATACAGGGTGTACCCTGCCTTTCGCCAAACGAGAACTGAGATAACAAAAAGAGGTGAATCAGTTCAACTGGATCAGAAGTTTATTTGGAAACGTTTCGTCACTCACCAGGTGACTTCTTCAGTCAGTCTTCTTCAGTCAGTTGAACTGATTCACTTCTTTTTGTGATTTCCATACCTGGATTATTGAGAATGCATCAAGACGAGAACTGAGATCGGCTCCAGTTCCCCCGCGACCTGATTTCGGATAAGCGGTTGACAATGGAATGGAAATAGCTTAATCATTTCTTGTGATATGCTATTTCAGTATACTTTAACAATAAATATGGCTAAGACCACTAGAGAAAATTGCAGATGAATATTTGATACCCAGAAATGTA
>OMLC01055460.1:0-14939 GCA_900302585.1 Regalecus glesne
ACAGAGAGAGAGAGAGAGAGAGACAGAGAGAGGGGGGGGAGGGAGAGAGAGAGAGAGAGAGACAGAGAGAGAGAGAGAGAGAGAGAGAGAGAGAGACAGAGACAGAGAGAGAGAGAGACAGAGAGAGAGAGAGACAGAGAGAGAGAGAAAGACAGAGACAGAGAGAGACAGAGAGAGAGAGAGAGAGAGAGAGAGAGAGAGAGAGAGAGAGAGAGAGACAGAGAGAGACAGAGAGAGAGAGATGGTTGCTTCTTGACTTTTATAACAACTTGTATTTTTGCCACATCATGCAGATTTTCCATTCCCACCAGTTCCATAAAATACTAAGCAAAAGACTAATAAATCCGCAGACATCATTCCTGTGGCCCAATCAAATTATTTACACAAATAAACCCCCTGCCCTCCCACACATGCATACACGCGCGCACCCCCCCCACACACACAAACACACACACCAACACACACAAAACCAGCCTGATCCCCACACAGCCCTGACAGTGCACATTACTGATCAGGGTAGACAAAGCAAAGCTGTCCAACCCTGACCCATCATCTCGTTCTTCCCGGTCTTCCAGATCACTAGCTTAGTAGTTCCCAAACAGAATATTGACTAGGCCCTTCTCTTAGCCTCTGCCTCTCTAGCCTTTCTTTTACTGCGTGCTCTGGGTCAAACTCAAACAAGGGCATAGATGATTTCTCTCCCAAGGCTTCCATCCAGTCCTGTGGTGCTCTAAATAAACCCACTTATCGAGGGGAGCTCTAATCCACTAACTAGCTCTCTGTCTGTTTGTGGTTATTGCTCCATGTATAATCCCCCATTGGCAGTCATATCTATTTCTTAATGGGAGGATGAGGAGAAGAAGACGTAGAAGAAGAAAGAGAAGAAGAAGGCAAAAACCCCTCCACTTTATTTGATACTGTATTCTTATAATGAATTTGTTCTTCGCGTTCAACCCCTCCTATCGTATAGGAGCAGTGGGGACCTGCAGTGCCTGGGGACCAACTTCATTTCTTCTTTATGATAATCTTGGTCAGGGACACACGTGGGAGTATTAACCCTACCATCCATGTCTTTTTGATGATGGGAGGGAACCGGAGCACCCGGAGAAGATCCAATCAGACATGGGGAGAACAGGCAACCCCCATACAGATGGGACCCGGGACAGCCTGGGGTTTGGACCCAGGACCCTCTAGTCAGGCCAGAGTGCTAACCACTGGGCCATCACGCCAGAAGCAAAAACTTCAGTACAAGTTAACTTAAGCTAAAGTCCGAAGGTTCAGCACCTTCACACATTGATAAAGCTGCTTTGGCTCACAAGAGCCGAAACTACCCACCGCTGGTGTTTTCAGGGAGAGAAGCTGACCCCCCCTCCCCCCTCACTCTTCAACAGAAGGACTGATGATCAGGGAGGGAAAATTATACTCGTTGTCATCATTCCATTGGTCTGCTAGAACACGATTTTTGGCAAGCACTCTCAGTGGCCCAGGCCGGGACTGCCAGATTTCCTCTGCAACCCTCCTCAGCAATGCGGAGGACCCGATGTTCGTGATGCCCCTAAGTGTTCCCATTGATCTTTTTACAAGATGGGCCAGTACAGTATACTATAGCATATTGTATACAGTAGAAATAGTACATTGATGCCAGCCTCCACAAACTTAGTACCCATTGTAGAAGAGGAAAAGTCGGTATTTGTAAGAAAGTCAGTATAAAACAGCAGCTCCTCAAAAAGGCTACATTCCTGGTCTAGTGTCAGGAGTCTGTGAGACCGTCGACATGTGCCAGACACCAACCGCTGAGCTGTTAAAGGGTGTAAGTCTAGTCAGGTCAGCTTCAGATGAGTGCAGCAGAAAAAGCTGTTTGTCCAACCCGAGCCAGCCAGCTTTCCTAAGAAGCGGCCAAGCAAAAGTAAATCAGACAGGACCACAGCCATACAACAGCTACTGTTGGCATCTGCAGCCTGAAGGCCGCAGTTCTGGACAGAGTACTGATAACTCCTTGTCCTGATGACCAGACCTCTGCAGTCGTTTCCACGAGGCCTGGTGGTGGTACTTAAACAGTGAGTGTCAGCCATGAAGATGAGGCAGCCAGGTTATTAGCTATCAGAGCTCCTTCCCCTATAGGACAGCTGGCGTAGCAACAATTTCCATTAAGAGAACTTGGCTTTAAACTTCTTATTCTGCCTATGAAAGTCCTCCAAGTATTCTCTGAGGATTTAGATACCCCTTTCCCCCTCACCTGCGGTTCCCAGGAAGACCAGGAGTGCTCCCAAAGTTCCACTGACCCACCAAACAAGCAGCACTTCACCCCCAGTTAACCTTGACTGGAGAACCTTTTCGTACAAGACCAGGGTTTTTTTTGGGATTCCTGGACGTCTCCGACTCACTCTACATATGCTGATACAACAACTGTAGGGTCTTGATGTGGTTTTAGTAGAATGACAGCCGTCAGCTTGCTCCTGAACCCGCATAGGAGAGGCTCAATGATCATTCTGTAGGGCTTTCCTGAGATGGGGCAGCCCTGCCGAATTCCTCCCCTAACTGGCACAGGACAGCTTAACCCCTCCAATATTCGACCATACAACACGCATCAATATACACCAGCTTTACCCAGGAATTTCTACAAAAAGGAATTCTGAAATCCAGCAAGGTTGAGAGAAAAAAATCACGCTACACGCAGTCTAAAGCCTTCTCTTGGTCAAAAGATATGCCAACATGTATATTACATGATACACAAATATCAAAAACATATCTCATGAACAACAATTAATCTAACATAGACCTGCATTGAAAACAATCAAATTCATCTGGTCCAATCAACAGTTCCATACATACTTTCAGTCCTCTTGACAGAACTTGAGATGATTTTACAGTCTGTGCGTAAAAGAGCTGGTGGTCTCTAGCTTTTAAAAGGGCATGGATCCCACTTCTTAAGCAGCAGAGAAAACTGCAAGCCAAAACAAAATGGACATATTCCTTTTTAAAGCTCTTTTTAAAAACGTTCAGAAGATCCTGTCTTAAAACACTCAAGTTTTTTTTTAAAATTGCATGGTTAGTCACCCAGAGTTATAATAAACTCAGTGCATCCTTTCCTTTTTGGACTAAGCGGAGGAAGGCCCCGCGGAAGCTCTGCAGCAGAGTTTACATCACAGCTGTCTGGCCTAAACAAGTCTGTGTAGATGTCCACAGAGAGAGACAGAGTTCCTCATCTCAGCCGAATCTGTTCTCATCAGGGAGATGAAGAAATACAATTTGTTTCTTTTGAACAAATGACTTCTCTAAATGAAAGAAGAACGTAGTTGGTGTGCGCATGTCCTGGAGTCTGGGTATGTGTGTCTGAACCGAAGTTCTTCTAGCGTTTTCTTGCAGGGAGGAATTTAGCTGCTCTCTATTACAGTGCAATGAGTTTAGAGGGAGAGATGGAGAAAACAAGGGTGAATATGGCTCACATAAGAATGTATTTGAGGCTTTAAGGGGGGCAGCAGACAAGAGCTAGCAACTCTATGAAGATGCTAATCTTTTTCATTTTAACTGCATGTGGCTGTTAGCAATGGTGGTCGGCAAATGGATTTCTTTTTTTGGAATGAGGCATTTCAGTACTATCCACTCATAGCTATATATTACGTAATATAATATTGTAGCAAATTCGGGAGGCAGCCGGAGACTGAATCTGGCTCGTTCGTGCTTCAGCCAAGCAACATGGAGACTCTCAAACTTTTGCTCCAGTCTACTTCACAGGATGCTACCAGCTACCCCATGCTTCCAGGGGAGCTCCTCCGATGGCCCAGTGGTTCACCATCCCACTTCTGATAGCAATGTAACGAACTCGGGGGACAGCCGGGATCCGAAACCAGGTCGTCCGCATCAAAGGAAAGCATGCTAAGGGTCAGCTAAAGGGTCTGACCCCAATGCCAAGGTCTAGCGAGCCTGTATGAACATTACACTAAAGGGTCCAACCGTTAGCAAATGGCTAGTGAGCCTGTATGATCATTACACTAAAGGGTCCAACCGTTAGCCAAGGGCAAGTGAGCCTGTATGATCATTACACTAAAGGGTCCAACCGTTAGCCAATGGCTAGTGAGCCTGTATGAACATTACACTAAAGGGTCCAACCGTTAGCCAAGGGCTAGTGAGCCTGTATGAACATTACACTAAAGGGTCCAACCGTTAGCCAAGGGCTAGTGAGCCTGTATGAACATTACACTAAAGGGTCCAACCGTTAGCCAATGGCTAGTGAGCCTGTATGAACATTACACAAAAGGGTCCAACCCTTAGCCAAGGGCTATAAAGCCTGTATGAACATTACACTAAAGGGTCCAACCGTTAGCCAAGGGCTAGTGAGCCTGTATGAACATTACACTAAAGGGTCCAACCGTTAGCCAAGGGCTAGTGAGCCTGTATGAACATTACACTAAAGGGTCCAACCCTTAGCCAAGGGCTATCAAGCCTGTATGAACATTACACTAAAGGGTCCAACCGTTAGCCAAGGGCTAGTGAGCCTGTATGAACATTACACTAAAGGGTCCAAACGTTAGCCAAGGGCTAGTGAGCCTGTATGAACATTACACTAACGGGTCCAACCGTTAGCCAAAGGCTAGCGAGCCTGTATGAACATTACACTAAAAGGTCCAACCGTTAGCCAGGGGCTAGCTAGCCTGTATAAACATTACACTAAAAGGCCCAACCGTTAGCCAGGGGCTAGCTAGCCTGTATGAACATTACACTAAAGGGTCCAACCCTTAGCCAAGGGCTATCGAGCCTGTATTAGCGTCACAATATAAATGGGCATATCTACTTCACACTTATGACTCAGAAATTCTAGAAATGCTGCACACATGTTTCTTGTTGCTAGATGTGGACTGACAGAACCATAACACAGGAAGATAAGCTAGCTACACCTGATCAGTCCAGGTGTCCTCATGATGGTGTTTCTGCTTCTCCTCCTCAAGATGATGCTCTCCAGAGACAGGAGGAGATCTGGCAGAGGGAGGTGGAGGAGTCCCTTGCATACTGCAGCTCTCTGTCCGACCCCTCTAGACCGAGACATATTGACTTCCTTCGCATTACGGCCCCTGAGGACGACTTCACCACCCACACACCCACGCCTCCCTTGCCCGAATTCGGGGTGAGTAGCACAGACGGCTCAGTTAGAAGTTATAGTCCCAAGTTGGCTTTGCATATTCTCAGAGGGGGAAAAAATGATCTCATCTCTTTTCTTGAACTGCTCCATTAATGCTTAAACATTGTGTGATTAAATGTTGTTGAAGATATTACATGGCAGCACCAAGGTCAGCCGAAAGCCCAAACCCCACCTCTTCCAACCGTTACTGAGAAAGACACCAAATTACTACCTGCTCTGTCGATGTCTATTTTTCCTGACTGACCTCCACATAGGCTGATATAATGACTACACAGAGGCCCTTGTACTAATGTAACGCAGGTCTCGGAAATACCTTCATTCATTTGTCATTGCACATCCACACAACAAAATGAGTTCTCTGCATTTCACCTAATAGAAGCTGTTAGCAGCTGCGGCACCCAGGGACCACCTCAATCTATTTTCCCTACGGCCTTCCTCAGGAGTATTAACCCTAACGGCCATGTCTTTTTGATGGTGGGAGGAACCCGGAGTTATAAATGGAGGAAACCCACACAGGCACGCGGGAGAACGTGCAAACTCCACACAGCAAGGAACTGAGATGGGATTCAGACCTAAGACCTTCTTGCTACGAGGCGACAGTGTGCCACTGTGCTGTTCACAATAGCAGGTCAAAGGTCGTGATTTTGCGGTCTCGGTGCAATGGTAGTGAAAGTTCACTCGTGCATGACGGAAGAAGATGGCAGTACGAGGGATAAAGCAAACCCGGTCGGAGTGACATCACTGCATCAGCGTCGGCACGCTATCGGAATAACAGTCAGGTCGTATAACGTGTGCGGATTCCTCACTCCGCACACAAGCCCACTGTCTTTTTATCAGTCCCTTAGCTGCTCTCGGATGACTTGTTTGCCTCATTATCAACCCTGGCCTCAAACACGGGGAAAGTGAGTCCTCGGGACAGTAGAACGTAATACCTTGTGGTTGCATCCTAGTTATGTCGTGGTGACTCGCGACTCATAAATCACAGCTCGTGTGCCACGGGTTTGCGCTAAATCATCGACAAGCCAGTGTGACACAATAATGCCACTGCATTGTGATCCGGTAATCTGTACGTTGCGCACACAGGGGAATTCCACTGTTTAATGCCAGATTGTGTACAGTGAGTTTTGCTAAGTAGATAATTACTGCCATGTGCACTTTAGACATTTATGCCGTGTCATGGGATTATCTGTATTCATTGCTGTTATATAAACACGGCTTGCAGAATACGCCATGTCAGCTCTGCCTTGTTGCCATCATATGCCAACAGGAATGGAAAAGTACCTTAGTATTACTTGCAGTCCACCACATGGTCAGTCCTTCCCTGAAATCCATGCTGTGTTGCACATTAAGTTACTCATATCACTGTTAGTGTGTCATTTAGGGGCTGCATAGTTCTGAAGCTAGGGTGGTCCTCTAGTATGGATCAGCGGTTTGGTCCCAGCAGACGGAATCTCAAAGTGTCCTTGAGCAAGGTACAGGACCCCTAACTGTTCTCTGGATGCTGCGGCTGCTCACTGCTCCTATACAATAGGATGTGTGAAATACGGGGATAAAATATTATTGTGCGTATGTAAGATGACAAAAAAATAAGGTTTCTTCTTCTTCTTCTTCGTGTGCGTTGCCACAACCCTTGAGAGTGTTTGTGGAAAACGGTTGTCGGTCTGACCAGTGGAGTGAAGGGTGGGAGTGCGGTTTTCCTACTTTTTCTATTACCTCAGCTGCAGGGAATGGGAAGAAGCAAGGGGGTAATCGCTTTCCTTCACAACCCCTAAATTAGATCGTTTTCAAGAAATGACGAAAAAACTTTTTTTCACATTATTGGGGAGGTCTTTTCATTTGGTTTAGTTAGTTTTGGCCCAAAGTACTCTGCCAAATAGAAAACTACACATACGCTGATTTTTTGTTGTTGTTGTCAGGCACTGCCAAGTGAGCCATCTGGCTCACACGTACGAGTCTGATATCCCAGGTACAGGTGGTGTAGAGCCGGTACAGATTCTGAATAGATTGGCGAGAGCTCAATTGAGGGGGAGAATATGGCCATTGTAAAATTACACATAAGTCCTTCAGTCTTTTCTGGGCTGTTACTGGGACGTTAGGATCACTGGGGGAGGACGGAGATCTGATATTTCATCTTTAAGAATGTTCCGTCAAAACTAACAATTTAATGGCATTATTTGTGATGCAAGCAGCTGAAGTCGGTTTTCTCAGGAGGGTTTCTGGTGTCTCCCTTACAGACAGGGTGAGAAGGTCAGTCATCCGTGAGGAACTCGGAGTAAAGCCTCGGCTCCTTCAAGTAGAAAAGGAGTCAGTTGAGGTAGTTCGGGCATCTAATAAGGATGCCACCTGGTCGCCTCCTAAATGAGGTGTTCCAGGGATCTCCAGCTGGGAGGAGGCCGCAGGGTAGACCCAGGACCAGGTGGAGGGATTATATCTCCACACTGGTCTGGGAATGCCTTGAGATCCCCCAATCAGAGCTAGTGGATGAGGCAAGGGAAAGGAAAGCTTGGAGTTCCCTGCTGAAATCCGCTGCCTCTGCAGCCCGACACTGGATAAGAGGCTGACAGTGGATGGATGGACTTAAAGAAAAAAATTATATCTATTTCTTGTCCTTTATCCTCTGATTTATAATACACAAGAATGATATTTTAAGGCTATTAAAGCTTCTTAAAAGTCAAACTCTTCCTCTTCTTCTTCGTTTAGCCAGTGTGGAGTAATATCAATTATTGGCAAACAGGAGTGGTACCAATGAAGATAAACCATTGAGGGACTGTAAAGCACTTTAGGGCTACATTTTGTGTGTGGACTTGATTTGACTTTTGGATATTTTCTTTCTCATTTTATTTCACTTAAAAGCAAAAAAAAATTCTTGTAAGGTTTATTTCTAACTTCAATTAATTGAAGTATACTTTGTATCTCACCTCGGATATAGTTGTGCTCTTTCCATGCATTTGTTAATCGCCGTGCATGCAGATAAAGCCCAAATCCCACTTTATTCCACTGACTTATTCTCGCGGTCGACACAAATCCAATAAAAAAAAATATTCTGAAAATGCACAAAGTGGAAAACCTCATTCTCACTACGTATTCCTATCGGTGCTGGGGGAAAGGAAAGTTAAGCAGACTGTGCATTATAGTCAAGGCAAAGTAAGAGCTACTAAGTAGCACAGATTAGGCTTGTTTTTGCCGGGTACCTATAGATTTGCAGGCACTTTGTAAAGAGCTCTGCCAAAGCCTTGTTTACACATTCTATCACTGTGGGTGTGGCGCCCTGCTATGTGCTCTGGATGGCTTCCTTGTGTGAGTTAAGCTCACGGATCTTCCAGGGTGTAGTCAGAAGTAGTGGCTGCTACTGCACGGATGGATGGGCCCAACAGAGGAGAGTGGAAACGGCAACGCTGAAGACACCATTTGCTTTCAGTACGGTGGGGGATTACTGTCCAATGAAACCGTAGGTGAAAGGTTGCAGCAGGTATGGAAGGAAGGAACTGGAGCAACGGCAGAGTCAGAGGATGAACTTTGGGGGGAAAAAAAAAAGAACAAAAAAACAACAGTGGAACTTGGATGTGAGGATAATTGCAGTTCTGAGGAGTCAGCTGTGGTTATGAGTCACTCCGCTGAGCATGGCCATGGAGCCGGGCTTGGATGCCTCAACTTTCCATTACTACTTGGATTTCTCCACTGTCACACTAAGTGACGAACAGCTGCTCCTTTTTTTATGTTTGGAAACTTGACTGTGGTAGTGCTTGACGTAGCTTCTATTGCAGTGACGGATATACCCATTTGTTGTCCACGGACTGGAAGAAAAGCAGGTCGGACGCTCGTAGTCGGTACTGTTCTGTAGCTTTGTAAAGTTGTATGTGATGAAGTGTGCTGGATCCCATTGTTTTGGATGGAAATCAAATGTTTAGGTGGGACATGTTTGTTAGTTGGTTCTGTGATGAAACGCTTAGGCAACCAAGGACCCTGCACATACTGAGGCTGTATCTTCGCTAAGAGATGGCATGACATTGGCATCGGCACCAAGTTATGAATGGGAACATAGTTGCCAGCAGCCACATGGATGAGGTTTCGGGACAAACTTTGTCAGAACCCCCCAGGGACTCTATCCCGGAAAGGTTCACATCAATCTTTTCTGGCTCTGACAACCCGGAACAGAGGCACGCCGTTCTCACATCCTTCAAGAGGCTTTCGGGGGGAGACAGATCTGAAGAAGGTCAGGATGCGACGCAGAGAAGCGCAGAGGTCAATGTGAAGAGGGATTCAGCTTTGGAGAACGTGTCAGCACGTAACGCAGAATCCTCCGTGCACCTTACATTGCCTGGTGATGGAGAGCACATGGCATGTAGCTCAGCAAGTGCGACTGGAGCCCATGTGACCGTCTTGAAACCAGGAAATGACACGGACCTAACGGAGAGCAACTGGAATCATTTTGACCTGTCAAACAAGGCTGTTGAAGAAAAATGCAATGAACAGAACACACCTATAAATCCTCCGAGTGGCCTCTCAGACAGGCTCAACCTAGAGGAGGAGATCCCAAACACAAGCCAGAATGAACAGGCCAGGCCCACGTCTGACCTTAACCAATGCTCGTTCGCTACTGAAAAGGATGACAGAGTAGACGCTCCCAGCGAAGACGTGTGCCGGGCTTTACACGTGGCAGAGGAATCAGCGGGCCGTGGTGACTTAGATTCAGACAGACAAGACATCTTACCTGATGCCGGACATGTGAATGCCCCGTCAATCACCAAAACACATGATGATGCTGAGGAAGATGACATGGAAGAGACAGAAGACGGGGATATCCAGATGATAGACCGCTGCGGTGAAGGCAACAGTGGAGAAGAATCCAGCGGGAATGGAAATGTCCTCGAAACATCAGATGTACGTACGGAGCGCACGGCCTTCGAACCTGAGGTGTTGTCTGAGGCGGAGGCTGAGAAATCTCCTCCCTGTGGGATTTCCGGTACTAGGAATGAGGCGATTAGCCTCGCCAGGATGAAACCTGCCTCTGAGGAACCGGTCACACCAGCAGACACAGAAATGTCAGCATGGGAACATGATGAGGTTTCTCTTCATTGCACTCAGGAGGGTGAGGATTTAGAGGAATTCAGTAGGGGGGAAGGGAAGTGTGATTTCCCTCCAGACGTTCACCGTAAAGAGGAATCCCCCTCCCAGAGCGCTCAATTCTGGGATAATACGACACATTCCATATCCACCACATCACCTGTTTTTCCGGCCGGTGATTCCCCGGCAGGATTGATCTCTACCAGATCCACTTTCTGCCCACGTTCACCCACTGGTAAACCTGTCCAGCTCCCTGCCTTGCTCAGCGGTCTGCGGGTCTTGAGGAAAGGGGTCACAGGGACTGAGCATGATACAGTGTCCCAGATCAGATCCCCACCGGCAATAAGCGGGATGACTTCCCCCGTGCCTGAGAACAACCAGGGGTGCTCCAAGGCCCAGACTGAGGCCCGGGGTAACTTTCTGGACCAAATGTCCAAATTATTGAAGCGTGACAATGAAGGTGAGGAGAGAGAGGAGAAAAGGCAGGAGGGGCAGAGGGAACCAGAAGAAGGGGTGGAAGAGTTAGCGGGCGCCCCTCAGGAAGATGTGGCCGATGCTGACCAGGTGAACCTAAATGAATACAAAGAACATCAGGAGACAGAGAAGGACAAAGTTGAGCATGAGCTGGATGAGCAACCTGGGACTATAGAGTCCCCAGAAGAGCTGACAAAACCCACCATCTCCAGCGCAGAGGCAGCCTTTGATGCCTTCAAGGCCTTCTTCACACCCAAGCCTTTAAAGAAGAACCCAGCAGAGAAGGCGGGCCCGGACGCGGTGAGGAGGAGGACTACAGGCGAAACAGATGGGCTGAAAGGCCTCTTCGATAAAACTTCAAACAAGAGGAAAACCTTCTCTGTGGGGAAAGTATGTTTCCTGTTGTCATAAACCCCCACAACATTACCGAGATAATCCAAGAAAAACTCACTAGGCTTTGTCAAAATAGTATGAATCAGGTCATCTGAATGTAGATTTTTTTTAAACCGGAGGGTGTTTCAGCATTCATTTGAATGTCTTCTTCAGCTCGGAGTCAAGAGTGTGAGCTACTTCAGTCCCCGGTAAGGGACAGAGATGTACGTAGACTACTCACACACAGATTTAGACAAAGCAGTGCCAAAATGGATGACAAGAAACACGTCTCCGTAAGCTCTTTTTTGACTACCTTGATTATTGAGCATGAAAAGATGTTTTTTTTAATAGGCTCTGGTTTTCCAAGGATGCTTCCAACAGCCCTGTTAAGAAGTGATGCTGGCATTAACTATGTTTAGACGGTTGTGTCTCTCAAGTTGTAAAAGTTGTCATTAGGAAGGATTTATGGTATAAATCTGTGCTTTAATCTGTGTAATCACAGTCAGATGCAGCCATGCCAGGGGAAGGAGAGGAGCGGACGCCGGGCAGGTTACAAGCTGTCTGGCCCCCTCTGAAGGAGGAGAGAGTCGGACTGAAATACACAGAAGCAGGTATGGACACAGCTACACGAACGTAAAAGATCACAAAAGCATCACATCCACAAAAAGCACAGAAGAAGGACGTAGAGAGAAATATGTCAAAATGCTCAAAAAAGATACATTAATTTGTTGCTTTTAAAAAAAAAAAACAACCATGAAAGCCTCGTACTGCTAGTTTGTCCTTTTAAGCAGCAATATCCACCTGGAGACAGAGGTTTGTTAGAGAAAGAGCTATGCACAGGGTGGTGTTGTTTGGTCTGTGATGTCACGTGAAGGATAAGTGGTGTAATGCTGTGCTTGAGTCAATAAACCTCCGCCCTGTGCTTGTGTGCAACCGGGAACCAGCCTCCGCCTTGAGTAGGATTTGAAGTCACAGCTTTCTTTGCTGATGACACATGCGGACCTACGAAAAGCATCCATCTGAGCATCCATTTTTGAGTCTGCTCCGAGTGTTAGCAAGCTGCGAGCTACAGCCACTAGACAGGTGACAAATCGGGCTGCCATGAGCCATTAGCAAGGCTTCAGACCCTCCCCATAGGTGATCAAGTGGGTTGAGATCAGAGTGTGAAGGCTGTAGCATGTGTTTATATCGCTTTCATCCTCATCACACCATTCAGTGTACCCCTTGGGCCCTGTGGATGGGGGGCATTGTCCTCCTGGAAGGGACCACTCCCATCATGAGAGATATGTTTCATCATGGGATGAAGGTGATCTCTCAGAATAACTTTGTATGGATTTGCAGTGACCCCTACCCCAAATGCCCCCAACAAGATAACAGAGCCCCCCCCCCAAGACCTCCTTACTAAGGGGGTCAAGCTTTCAGGTTTTAACCTTCATTTGTCACCCGTGTGGATCACATATGTGAAAACTTTTCATGGAACCACTCTGGTAAAGTAATACACTGTAGTGGTTTGACTAGAATCACTGTTCTACTGCTATGACAGCAAATACCTCACAGCCCCCCACTGTGAGTAACAAAATAAAGCAAAAATACTAAAGGTAGTAAAGTGAGACCAAGTTTTAAATTTTCCTCATATCTTTTGTAACTTTTCTTATTTCCACTTGCACATCGAGGGGCCTGTTTTAAGTCTCGGCTTCCATAATAATTCACGACTGCCATCAAAGAAAAAGGTCAAAAGGGCGCTCTGTCCTCATTCCTCCATCTTATGCCTCACTCCCTTGCTTTCCTTCTTTTTCCTCCCTCAACCCCTGACTATCCTCCCAGAGCACCAGGCAGCCCTTCTCCAGCTGAAGAGAGAGTTCAAAGAAGAGTTGGAGAAGTTACAGGTATGTGAAAGCGTGGCCTGAGGTGTAGAGCTTTGACATGGCTGCAGATGCAGTCATCCTCAAAACAAGAGAAAGGAGGACATTTGCAGGAACATGCAGATGTGTGTAAAAGACAACAGGTCATCCATCCATCCATCCATCTATCAATCATCAGTTGCTTATCTGAAGTTAGGTTGCGGAGTCACGCTGGAGCCTTTCACCACTCGGTGAAAGGCGGGGAAACACCCTGGTCAAGTCGCCACTCTGTCTCAGGACTGGAGGAGTTGGGGTTCAGCGTCTCACTCAAGGACACATCAGAGGTTTTCCAATGAGGAGCTTAGGATCGAACCGGCATCCTTCCAGTTACCAGATGAACTGTTTATCTTTGAACCTGCACACAATAGATCAGTTTAATGGTAAATGCATGATAGATGGGTTGCATTTATGTAGCATCTTTCTAGCCACAAGTCCCTCAAAGCACTTTACCGATGAATACCTCACATTCACACACACACACACACACACACACACACACACACACACACACTCACACACCAAGCACGGTGTCAGTCATGCGAGTTCACATAGGGAGGTTGTTAGCCTGGGAGCAGTCAGGGGTTATGTGTCCTGCTCGAGGACACCTTGAGGTTATTGCGAGCAGTTTAAGATCGAGCAATCTCCAGTAACCAGACGACCTGCTTTAGTGGTCACCCATCCTGACGGTGGTTGATATTACTGTGGTGAGCTTTAAAAGATTCGAATTATTGGATGTTAACAGGGAAAGTAAATATTCAGTAAGCTAGGAAACATGTTGGAAAGCTTTTTTTCTCCTCAGTGTGAAACATGGGGACAGTGACCGAACATAACTTTTACACCTGTGTGTGTGTGTGTGTGGGGGGGGGACTAACCCGAGAGGAGACCTGAACATCTGACTGGTGACAGCCAATCAGTGCCAATTATCCTCTCACTTGTTTCCACAGAAGCGGATGAGATGACCTAGCCTGACCAATTATTCAGAACTGTTTGCCACTGTACATTTTTAGCTTATCCTGGGTTATTCAACAAGTGTTGGTCTATAGTCACAGTTGTTTTGGGTGTTTACGGTACTATGCCTCCTGCAGGCCGCTGTTCTCTTTTTAGACCTGTTTTTTTTCTTTTTTTTGTCTGATACTCGACATAGCTTAGTGGGTAGAGTGGTCATCTGGTAATCGGGAGGTTACAGGTTTGATCCCTGGTCCTGCAGAAAGCATGTTGAGGTGTCCTTGAGCAAGACACTGAACCCCTAACTGCTCCCTGAGCACCATATGGTGGCACTGCTCCTATACAATAGAATGTGTTAAAATACAGAGAAATCCAAATTTTCCCCTTGTGATACGGATAAGGGAATCCCGTCCTATTTCCTATCCTATTCATCCTAAGTGCTAATCTAATGTAATTCACTAAAGTAAATGGTTTCCAACTGGATTTGTATATTATTCCAGGAGGACTATGGTCGGGAGCTGTCCAGGCTGAGGGTGGAGAAGGAGGAGAACATCTCACACTTGCAGTACAACTTGGCCCAGCTACAGGCAGAGCTCCTCCTGGGCAGGACCCAACGGCGCGATAATCTTCGAGATATGTCTGTATCCACTGACCATGACGTTTTTCATAAATCCTTCCGCACTGTTGGGGTCCAGACGGACCGAGAGACATTCGTCAAGACCTGTGCAGATGAGGACGGGGGAGGGAGAGCCTGCATAAGCCCTCAGCACCCGAATGCCTCTCCCAAAAAGTTGGACATAGCCTCCATCAGCCTCAGCCTATCTGGACAGTGGGAGGGTAGACCCCTCCCCCCCTCAGTGTCTCTCCCCTCATCCATTCCTTGTCATCAACCACCTTCATCGGAACAGCTGATGACTACACCCTCACCCCCTTTCCCGATCCTTCAACCCATCAATGCGCTCCACGCTCCTCTTCCTCCTCCTCCACCTCCTCCTCCTCTACCAACCCCACTAAACCAAAGACAGGCATTGAAGCGCTCTCCACCG
>OMLC01055460.1:14959-26931 GCA_900302585.1 Regalecus glesne
CCTCACCCCCTTTCCCGATCCTTCAACCCATCAATGCGCTCCACGCTCCTCTTCCCTGCCACCTCCTCCTCCTCCTCCAGTGCCATCTCTGCTGGTGAATAAAGCTCCAAGGAAGAAAGCTGTGGAGACATCCCGACCCATGAAGCCCCTTTACTGGACCCGGATACAGATAGAGGACAATAAGTAAGTTAAACACTGGGCGGATGGCTACCCGGCTTGTCAGTCATCCAAGCTTACCTACTCTGGTTAAAGATATGAACAAAGGAGTACTGGGAGGATTTTGGGTTGGTGATAGTTTTTGCACATATGTTAGAAATACAAATGATTATCCAGTGAGGCTAATGGGGTTTGCTGGAGCCTATCCCAGTGTGAACTGGGTAAAAGAAAGGATCAGCCCCAGATAGGACGTGAGTCCATTGCAGCATGTACAAATTACAATACTTATATTTATGGTTTGATCCCCGGACACTGCAGAAAGTGTGTTGAAGTGTCCTTGGGCAAGACACTGAACCTCTATCAGTGACCTGTCCAGGGTGTTTCCCCACCTCTCACCTAATGAGTGCTAGGACATGCTCCAGTATGACTCCGTAACCCAACTTGAGATAAGTGGTTGGTGATAGATGGATTATGTTATAGTTTTTTTTTTTATAAGGAAAAATGCTTGCAGCCACAAGGAATTCCCAAAAACCATATTAAATATTTCACATATCCTGACCAAAACTCAGGGTAAACTTTAATTTCCAAAATGACAATTTATTTGCCATCTATCCATCGTCAACCGCTTATCTAGTCAGGTCGCGGGAGAACTGGGTTCTAGCTCAGTTCTCATTGGGCGAAAGGTGGGGATACAGCCGTGAAGGGTAACCAGCCTATCACAGGGCAGAGCAATTAGGGGAACAGTGTCTTGCTTTAATTTACCTAAAATCCACGATCTACTAATACTGAAAATATCTAAAGAAAATTTACCTACTGGTTTACATTAGCTAAAAGGGCAACAGCACAACCACTACTTCAGGGGGCGGCCTAGCTCAGTGGGTAGAGCGGTTGTCTGGCAATCGGAAGGTTGCAGGTTCGATCCCCGGTCCTGCATACAGTATGTCGAGGTGTCCTTGAGCAAGACACTTAACCCCTAACTGCTCCCCGAGCGCCAGATGTTGGCAGCTCACTGCTCCTATACAATAGGTTGGGTCAAAAATGCAGAGAAATCCAAATTTCCCCTTGCGGGACTGATAAGGGAATCCTTCCTTTCTTTCTTGTTCTCTGACTTGTGTCATTGTAAATCTCCATTGTGTTAGATTCTCTTATTCACTCCTCCGGATGTGTGGGGGCACATTTGCACCGTGATCAGCACTGCTGCCTCACAGCAAGAAGGTCCTGGGTTCCATTCCTGTCCCAGGTCCTCTGGATGGATGAGTGGATGGATGTTTTTATATACAGTGGCCAAGCAACTGAATTTATGTGACGTCATCGTTCATCCACTTCCACGTTTTGTCTTGGAGATAATGACAGATAATGGCCAGATGAGGGCGCTGCTCACCATCAAATAAACGTTCAAACCAGGCGTCAAAGCTGCTGCATACAGTGATGAAAGCCTAACTCTCCTGTTTCCTGCCATTTGGGAATATTTTTTCCATTTTACCATGATACTGATTGGGGGGGGGGCGGACACCCTCAAAGCCCCTTTTGGTCATGATGAGGGTCGACAGAAAGCTTTCCCCAGAGTGAAGGACGACTGTCCCAGAGGGCCAGTGTCCACAGCTCCGTCCAGGTTAGCGGAGGCTGACTCCTCTGTGAATCTCAGTTTGAGGGGACAGGAAGGTCAAAGTTGAGGTCCGCACGCTGACTTGAGCTCTAACAACAAAGTCCACAGCTACAAGGCAGCTTAATGTTAATCATTCACTGAGCCCCTCGAAGGTATGTGGTGGACGTCCCCCCACTCCATGTGTACACTACAGCCATGGACAGACAGACAGGCCATCAGATGGACAGGCAGGCAGTGAGACAGGCAGGCAGTCAGACAGACAGACAGGCAGGGATCCTGAGAATAAACAGGTGGACATGTTGCTAAGCTCAGTGATTTAATCATTGACTTATTAAAATGCTTAATTAATGAAGCTGATGATAATCTGGGAGGGTTTATCCTCTAAACGACAGTAGAAAAGACTCAGACTATTTAAACATGAGGGGTGGTGTTGGACTGATCTGGAATGACACTCAAAACAACAGGGATATCGGATGGGCCGGCATGGCTCAGGAGGTTGATCGGTAGTTCGATCCCTAGTTCCTAGAGAAAGTGTGTGGAAGACCCCTTGAGCAAGACACTGAACCCCTAACTGCTCGGGACTGCAGATGAAAATAAGCCCGGTGGCTAAATCTGGTGTATTTTAATACCAAATGTTCATTAATAATCACTGACCTTATAAAAGGTGATCATCAATTTATTAATTTTGATGAAGTTCATACAAGTGAATCCGATAATTTATCCTTCTACGTTTAAAGGAGATAATTCTATATCTGGAATAACTTTAGCTGATATACCTGCTATGCTGAGTAAGAAACTACCCTTGTAATGAACACACACACACACACACACACACACACATATACACGTGTGTGTGTGTGTGTGCGCGTGTGTATATGCAAATCTGTAACTCGTCCATTGGCCCGTGACCCCTGTGCAGCATGGTAGGACAAAGCCGAGAGGCCTTGTTGTCTGTGGTCCATGGGAATGACCTGTATTGGACAACATCCTGGTTAACACCTTGGTGCAATACATAATAAATGGATTTCTCTGACACACCTACACCAAAGCTGAATAATTCAACCCTGCGACAGAAAGACAACAAGACCAAACAATGGCAGGGCCCTGCAACCTGAATGTCTGAGGGGAAGCCTTGTTGTTTGAGATCCTACTAGCTTCATTGTTGCCTTCATGCACATGTTTCATATGATTGTAACCAACATGCATGATTTCAGAACACATGAGCTAGTTTTTCTGAGGTCAGTCCCAAGCATGTGTGGAAGACACAACCGGATCTTGTTGTGGAGTGTCTGGATGCCGACGGTGTGGAGGTTGGGTTTTTATTTTCAGTCTCGGGTTTCACTCTTCTTACATTCATAAATCTGCACAAGCCAATTGTAGTCGATCACCACAGGGGTTAGCAATGCTGCCTCACAGCAAGAAGGTCTCGGGTATCGTTCTCATCCCAGGTCCTCTCCGTGTGGGGTTTAGATGTTCTCCCTGTGTCTGTGTGGGTGTCCTGTGGAGTTGTCCCCCGGGCGCTGCGGCTGCTCACTGCTCCTTCACAATATTTCAGCTTTATCCCTGATGTTCAGGAGTCACCGAGCTGGATTTGATGGTTTCTATGTGGCCACAGGACCAATGGTGGCTGCTGTCTACCTCAACTAATCCTGCTTGGTCTTGTCAAGCCACATGATGATTTGACAGACTTTTACATTGGAGGTATTTCCTGACACGACCACTAACCCCACGGAAGCACTGGATGCCATCCCAGTATTGGTGGATTTGCCTCCTATTTTGTCAATGAACAACACAACACTGCACTATATTGTACAAGAGCATACCGCACTACGGTACATTAACAGTACAATACTTTACGTTACACGACATTAACACTACAATAGAACATACGACAGAACAATGCAGTGCTATGTACTTCACTACACTACACGACAACGCAACAAAACACCGTAACAGTACAATCAACAACACTACAATACATTAAACGTGAATCCAGAATACGATGGAATAGATCAGAATAGAATGGGATTGAATCGAAACGTTCCATTAGTCGCATAAACCGAGGTCGGTGCCATGTATTACGCACAGGCTGCTCATCACAACAAGGACGGCTTGAATACACACAACACATGCCTGTACGCATGTCCAATGATAGGTGAAAAAAAGCCTGTTTCCAGCATATAATTCCTTCGGCATCAGCCAGAGGGCTAACAAATACACAATACAAATACACACCAACTGAAGTCACCCCGGGAACATTTACACAACCTGCACACGGCCGCCATTCACCTGCAGGCGAACACGCTGTACGTCAACGTGTTTACGCACAGCAGCCAATCAGACACCGTGACGTCACTGGTTTAGACGTCCTTGAAAGCCGCGTGTGTTGCGGCCATGGTGGAGGAAATGAGGGCGGAGCTAACACATCTCTCGTCGCTCCACTCGCCGGCTGCGTTTTGAACACAAAACTCATCACATCCACGTTCATTTTAAATCTCCCAACCCGGATGGCCAATGGGTCGCCTTGTAGTACCACATTGCTCATCGGCTGTCCAATCAGACGCCGAGTTTGGCAACCCTAAGATCCAATGGGATAGCGTTCTCTCTCTCACTGTTATCCAATGAGCTGCCGAATTGGCCTTTGTTGTTGGTGATGACATGAAAATATTGTTGTTGCTGGAGGCTGCGGGGACCAGGAGACTGGCAAAGGGGAGGACGCGGACTGAAGAGGGCTCGATTGTCGACTGAAATATTTGATCACCCCGGTTCGGTTCGTTCCCTACCCTGTTGAGAGACCCGGTTCGCTCGGAGAGCTTGAAATGTCTGTGAACATGGACGAACTCCGGCATCAAGTCATGATCAACCAGTTTGTTTTGACTGCGGGCTGCGCCGCCGACCAAGCCAAGCAGCTCCTACAAGCGGCCCACTGGCAGTTCGAGGTACAGAGGAAACGCTGTGTTGTTGTTGCTATTTATATTCTCCTGGCTCTGCTTCCTTCCTCACTTCTTCATTGATCGTCGGTTTGAAACCATGTCACCGGTTTGTGACACCGTGTGCTGACGAGCCGTCGTGACATCGAGTTGAATTTAATGTGCGAAAGGTTAAAATATTTATAAATATGAACGCAGCCATGTGACCATGTGCCCTTGCTTGGCTAAAGCTAGCCTAGCTAGTCGACGCTGTGGACGTGGTGCCTTAACCGGCCGTTTTTTGTTTACATGCTGACATTGGGCCAGTGTGGCATCTCGGTCATCATCAAGCCTGGGATATTTGGGGATACTTTTAAAAATATGAATATAACCCAGCTGGAAACAGTTTGTGAAATGGTTTTCGTTGTGAGATTTATCCCCAGACTGTAACACTTAAACTTAAACTCTGACTCGTTGCAGACCACTCACCATCTCCATCATTCCTCGGTGATTACGAATATGTGTGCCTTGTTTGATAAGCTAAACTGGTTTCACATGAAACCTCCCGGCCCTGCGGTTTAAACACATGTGAGCACACCGTCAGTCCTTTCTTACTAGCTTTGGTTGTTCTCCACAAGTCCAAATGTGACTCACAAATCTAACGTCTCACAGCTGAAATGGGACTTTTTATTGGATGATCGCTTGCATCTGGTAAAGGGCAGCGTTGTTGTTTCCGGGATTTGAGCCGGAGTCTGTTGGAAAGTGACAGTCCCAAAACAGCCTTCGCTAATGTTAAGAGGAGATAAAGAGGATACAGGCGCTGTGCTTGAGCTAAGTGGTCTAAGATTGAGCCTGTCCCCAGCTATATATAGGCTGATTAAGGTGCATTACCCCCTCCAGCTGTTCTCATAAAGAAACCCAACAGACATGGTTTGCTATATTACACACAGCTTTCCTGCACCGGCAAGCCTCCTACAGGCGCTGGCCTCCAGTCCAGTCATTCCTTCTGAATGTGGAACACAAGTTTGACTTGTGTCAACACAGGCACGGTAATGGACACAATGCTCATTCCACTGATACGAGTTACTGAAGAAAAGAGAAAAGAAGCCGTGGGCTAGTTCCTGTTTGAGGACTTATTGAACAGCTAAGGAACAACTGAGGGACCTTTTGACCTACGAAGCACGGTTGCAGATGATCTGTCACCCTGAACACGCTTCGTCCTTGGTTAGTGACCAGGCTGTTGTGGTGGAGGTCAGGGCCGAGCTGTGGCCAGGTGGTGACTGAGGAGGGGTTTGGAAAGAAGCTCCTCTCAGGCTGTTGCCCCCGGAAACCTTTGATTATTTGGACTCCGTTGCGGACATATGAAGGCAGCCTGCTCTGCTTCTCTCAGGTACACTGATGAGCGGAACTCAGACTAACCTGGGGCTTCTTTCCAATCACTGTTGGCAGAGAAGTCAGGCAGCTGACATACTTAATTCATCAGACTGCATTCTCAGATTACTATGAGCCTGTTTACACCTGCCATTGACATGCGTCCCGGGTGATCCGGTCACAAGTGGACAGCTCTAACCACAGGTGGGAACTCACCCAGTGTGTTCTCAACAGACTGGGAGATCTGCTCCCTCGGGCCAGATGCGGAAGTGTCTCGGCAGGTATTTGAACACAGCGTACTGGAAGTGTAATCGGACGTGTGTCCCAGGCCATACGGGAGGAACGTCTAGTCACCGAAGCTTCCTCTGGGTTTAATTTAGTTGTTTTCTTCCCATCATCTGTAATTTCTGACACACGTCAGACCTACCACTGTGGAAGAGCCCCCATCCGCCCCGCTTGCATATTTTAGTTCAACGTCAGGTTCAAGTTCATTTACACCCCGCAGAGCGCGACCCTCTCAAACCCGCTGGAATAATGAGATAATCTGAGCCTGAACAGATGGGATCAAGTCGAGCCTGGCGGGGTAGAACATTACAAACTCCAGTGCTCAGACATTTACGTGTCCCCACATAACCAGTTTTGGGAATGAGTTCCAACTTTGGCTGTGTGTTTTAGACACAAATGAAAGAAGGCAAACAGCCACAGCCTGATGCTCCTGGCACGATTTCACTTCGATTCGGGGGCTCGCGATCAACACGAGCCGATACCAAACGTACGCCGACGTGACAGGATCCTCGATTTCTGTCAACTCTGGAAAAGCAGCGAAAACACGGTTTGACAGTTTTGTCACTCTGCTCTTCCAGACTTCCACCATTGAATGGATAGATTGGCCTAAATCAATCCGTGTGTTTTCATACATCCTTCACGCTGAGCTTGCCAGTCAGATTGCATTATTGAAGTTGATATACACAACATTCAGTAGTGCTCGCAGCCCCTCCGCCCTGGTGACTCAGGATCTGACTGGAATGACTGACCAGAGCTCCTCTCTCTGTGACGGCAGTGGCCTGGTTTTCACAATAGTTTGGCATCCTGCTGCACTCTCAGGCTGTGGGCATGGCCCATCCTTTGTCATGTCCCTCAGCCCCCCTCCCACTTCACTTTCACCCCACCGTGGGTCTCCCTGCTGCATACTGATTATAATACACTGGGTGTGTGTTTCTCACTGCATGTAAGACTAAGACACGAGGTCCACAGAGAGGCCGAGGAGGGCAGGACAGGACTGCACCGTTTCACTGAAGGCGGTCTCATAAGCTCAGCGTGCAGCAGTCGGCCCGTGAAGTGAGCTTGTAGCGAAATGGAAGAATGTGCTGGTTTGTCTGTCTCGGCGTCAGCGGGCTCCTTTTTGAAACGATTCTATTTAACTTTATTGTCATCGCTCGCAGTACATGTACAGCGAACGATGACGGATGGAATTTCATATTCAGGGGCAGTGCAGATTTCACCCCTGTGAGGAATAAGAATATGGACGCATTAAGTGCTGATAATAATACTAATGATGATGATAATAATAATAATAATGTCCTTTGTAGGGAGAATATATATTGATGAATATTTAGATTGTAAACACACCTGATCTAGTCACCAGGCTCATTTTCATCTGTTGTCCTAAGCAGTTGAGGTCCAGCATCTTGCTCAAGGACACTGCAACATGCTTTCTGAAGGCATTGGGGATCAAACCACCAACCATATGATTACTAGACAACTGCCCTTCCTCCTGAGCTGTGCTGCCCCTATAACACCACCCATACTAGTGGTGCTAAAATCAATCCACCGTCTCCTCCACCCGGCGTGTCCTCCACCCGGCGTGTCCTCCGCACGGGGCAGTAGGTGAAGCAGCAGTTAGAGGCGTGTCATCAGTGCAGTGCTGCAGTGTCGACAGACAGGAGTGTGACAGTTTAAACAGAACTGAAACTAATGATGCTGCCATTAGATCCTATTAATTTGTGTCTCTCCGGCCCGCTCTGTTTCTACGCTCGTATGGCTTGTGATCCCTCCCTGCCTCTCCGTCTGTGTGTGCCTGTAGTGGCCTGTCCTTCCTGCGGTAGCTGAGTCTGAACGCAGCACACTGGTACGTTACATAATTGGCAGCTCGCCGGTTGGCGTCTCCACACGGCTTCGCTCTGTCTACCGACGGGCTCACCGGCCACGGAGCCTCTAGAAGGCCGGTCGGATGCAGGTCGGGTGCCCTGCGCTCCGTATCTGTGATGTCCAATCAGAGGGGTCACTTCTCCAGCATGGTGGCTGGCCGGTGCTGTGTGACCGAACACACCAAAGACCCGGGCTGAGAAAATGGACCGTGCAGGACAAAAGAGCCGTGAGGCTCTGGTGGCTCCTTGCACAATGGTAACCAGACACTCGGAGGCCTTGCTATGTGTGTCACGTTGTCGAGCACACATTCCTGCACTACCGCTGCTGTTGTCAAACAACCAGACCATGTGTTGGGGGAGGGGGGCCGCGGGAAACCACACATTCATTCAAGTCTTGGCAGACAGAAGCTTCCAGTAAAGGGGAAATGGAGGCTTGCTCAGCCTGACGCTGAAAGCAGCTCTCACACCCGAGAGGTTCTCTCCTCTTCTCATAGTCGAGGGTGTAACGAGCCCACGGGAGCTGCTGAGCCGCTCGCGTCAGATTGGATTTCAGTAGCCCGATATGACGATTCAGCTCCAGAGGGCTTCAGAGATGAATTGGCTCTGTGTTCGGCCAGGCCTGTCTTGAGTGCCTCGAGCTGGACGAGGAGAAGCTCCACACACAAAAAGCCTTTGAGGACCAAAGGTTCGGGAGACACCTCCAGAGGAGCGTCGGGGGGGGGGTCCGTCTGCCAGGCACAGTTTTGCCTTTCGGACCGATCACGATGAGACTCCGTAGCCTGAGGCACAAGATGGAGGTCAACACATGTGATTTGAAAACACTTTGTCCTGATGTCCCGTGTTACGGCCCCCTGTCCAGGGTGGGGCTGGGTGGGCCTTGGCCAGACATCCTGACACAAGCTCTCTGGTGCTCTCCATGTGAGCGTTGGTGTGTTGCCCAGCACCAGGCCCAGTAGATGAGCAGTGGTGGATGTGGAGTTTCCTCTCAGAGGGCCACGAGAGGACACATCACAGCGGAACAAGGCAGGACGGGTGTAATGAGTAGGTTCACATCCCGGGACTACTGAATTCATGTCCCAGCAGAGATGTGAACAAAGAGACATCAGCCGACACGTCACCGTCTTCCCGTCGTGAATCACATGGTGAGCGTCTCTCCGCAGGAATGTCCTCTCTGTTCGGGAGGCAGCCGGCTGGTGAGGGGTGGGCCGTGTTTTGGCTGGCCTGTCTGCCGGAGCTCCGTATCTGCTCATAGGTTACAAGGTCTGCGTTCACGCCTGCATCCTCGTGTTCACGGCGAGGAAGAACAGCAACGCTTCCATCCGCCGACCCGCTTCCTCCTTTGTGCAGGGAGGCAGCAGTGAAACTGGCTGTTGACATGTTGTAGCGTCTCTCTGGTCCCAGCCCAGCCTGAGCCGGACGCTCGGCGTTTTCCAGAGTGTCGTGTCTCCGGGAGAGAGCTCCCGCTGAGAGGGAGGGCGTTGTTCTGTCTCAAGGACACGTTGTGTGGGATTCATCCTGACAGAATCATGCCTCTGTTGGCACGGGGGGAAGTTTCATGTCATCCCAAATCCGAAATTGATTACGTCCCACTTTTTTTTTAGAGATCCTAAATCAAACATGGCAGCTCCCTCGGCAGTCTTCTGCTCGGCCTCCTTGCTAGCTTACAGTAATAGCTGCCTGGGCTTTTGTGTGACTGCACACCCCCGGCCTTCAAAACTACATACTTTAGTACATTCACCTCTCCGTAGAGCGAACATGTGGCTGTGACAGGAAGTGAACTAGTATGTACTGTCATGTGCTGTATCCATGCTTAGGAGGCCAAAGTTCAAGTGCTCTCTGTTTTTACTCTGTATCCTGTCTCTCTCCCTGTCTGTCTCTCTCTCCCTGTCTGTCTCTATCTCCCTGTCTGTCTCTATCTCCCTGTCTGTCTCTATCTCCCTGTCTGTCTCTATCTCCCTGTCTGTCTCTATCTCCCTGTCTGTCTCTATCTCCCTGTCTGTCTCTATCTCTCTGTCTGTCTCTCTCCCTGTCTGTCTCTCTCACCCTGTCTGTCTCTATCTCCCTGTCTGTCTCTCACCTGTCTGTCTCTATCTCCCTGTCTGTCTCTATCTCCCTGTCTGTCTCTATCTCCCTGTCTGTCTCTATCTCCCTGTCTGTCTCTCACCTGTCTGTCTCTATCTCCCTGTCTGTCTCTATCTCCCTGTCTGTCTCTATCTCCCTGTCTGTCTCTCACCTTGTCTGTCTCTATCTCCCTGTCTGTCTCTCTCTCCCTGTCTGTCTCTCTCTCCCTGTCTCACTCCATCTGTCTCTTGATCTCCACAGACGGCCCTAAGCTCCTTTTTCCAGGAGGCCAACATCCCCAGTCACCACCACCAGATGGTAAGTGCATTTGGCCTCACACACACTCAGAGCAGGAGAACACGGTTTGTGGCCCGTAGTACGTCCTGTCCGTGAGGGAGTGTGTGGAGGTTGATTCATGTCATGGCCGGAGGAGGCTGAGGCCGCTCACCGGACTAAGAGACAGATGCAACATGCACCCACTGACCCACTGGACTGGAACACTGAGGCACACAGCTGTGCCTCAGACACCAGCGGAATTTCCAACAGCCGACGCAAGCCCTCGCCGTCCCGCGCTAACCGCTAGTAGATCGGATTAGCTTTGGTTAGTCCTCCGATCTGGCCGACAGTGTTTGGAAGAATGTGGGTTTTGTATGGCGTCTAATCCACTAGTTACACAGTGATTACCAGGTTATTAGCCAGGCGCATCTCGCTAACACCAGAGCTAGAGGGAATTTGACGAACGCTGCCCTGCCAGTGCCACGCTGCACGGCCGGCCACGGAAGGGCTGGTTTGCCCTGCCTGGTTTCAGCATAACGAGACAAGCGGCATGAGGACAGCTTGTTTCCTCAGCCACACGCCATTTATGCAGCACCGTCTCCCGATGGCCTCCGTGGGTGCGTGGCTACGTCTTCACCCTGCTGCCCGGCAAGTCGTCTGGCCCTGACGTAGCAGACCAGAGACTGTTCTCCAGGCCAGGAGACCGGCCGGCTGTGCTCTGCCTCCCTCTCCCCGCTGGCTCTGCAGCGTACGGGCCTGCCTGTCGGTGGTTCTGGAAGTGGCGATGTTCAAGCCGGAGAGCGAGCAAGAAAGCCAGCGAGGAAGTCGAGAGGGGCCCGAGGTTTGTTATTGTTCTGGGCACGGCAGCATTACATCACGGCACACTGGAGGCCGCTCGTATGCGAGCGCGCGGCTGTTGTGTCTGCAGGAGGAGCGCAGATCACAGAGGGCAGGGAGAACGAGGGGCAGGGAGCTGGGGTCGCATCAGCCCGCAGAGCCACTTCTCTCCACCGGGAGACCAGGTCCCCACGGGGAGATTTCCTGCATGACTGCCTCCAAGCTCCCTCAGAGCCCGGTGGCCGTCGGGGAGCCGTGTCGGCAGAGCTCAGCGATGGAGAAGAAAGAGCTCAGTGTGGCAGCAGTAATGAATAGAGAACAGCCCTCAATCAAAGACTTGGTCTCCGCTGACAACAGGTCCGTCCATGAGATGCCTTCACGGCCTGAGAAGAGAGAAAGTCGCATGGCCGTGCTCCTGGGCCGAGCGGGGAGGGAAACGGGTCTCAAAGCTGAACAGCCCGTGAATCAGCCGCAGGGTTGCGTCAGCCGGTGTTGAACTGGGTCAGCGCGTCAGCTGCCTGGCCGTCCTACATAACATAGGATGACATTCATGGTAGTGGATTCAGGGAGAGGGCGTGAAAACAAGAACGGGGAGCTGTCCCTGTGTGT
>OMLC01055461.1:9663-25423 GCA_900302585.1 Regalecus glesne
TAGCGCTCGGGGAGCAGTTAGGGGTTAAGTGTCTTGCTCAAGGACACCTCGACATGCTGTATGCAGGACCGGGGATCGAACCTGTAAACTTCCGATTGCCAGACGACCGCTCTACCCACTGAGCTATGCCGCCCCACCAAAGGAATATGTTTTAGGAATGTGTTTTAGATACTATATGCTGGTAGTATCTGATTATTGTATAGAGAGAGTTTTAGGTTATATGTGCTGTTCTTGTTTTACCAAGGGAAAACATATGAAAATAAACCTAGTGGCTGAATCTGGTATATCTGCATTTGACTGTGATTGTGCATTAATATGCACCGTTTAAATAAACACATAAAATGTATCTTCTAAAGTTCCACATTCAAATAATTCAAGAAACGCACCCCACAGATTGAAATACACATACCCTTCATAGTTGTAAGAACTTTCTTTAAATGAAACTTTACTCTCAAATTATAACTCTTCTCTGTCGAAGAGCAATTTTGTATATCACTGAGGTAAATTATCACTAGCTTTAAACATTAACATTGGATTATGTTATTATATACATTAAATAAAAGGCAATACAGAAAACAGTCCCAATAACCAAATATTCACGTATTTCCACGCCGTTAAGTTAATGAAAGTGAAAGTCGCCACTTGACAACAAACAAACGTACACACACACACACACAAAGTAAGCTAACGTTGCAGACTCAGCTAGCGCTTACCCCCTGTCGCGACCGCGGTCCCGGTCTCTGTCCCCATAACCTCTCATTGTGAAAAAAAAACGCTTCTTCGACTTTCAAAGAAGTGTGTTGTTCAAAGATGAAAGGATAAAATCGAGGTTTATTGTGTAAATCTTCACGACTGAGTGCTTGTACTTGATACGCAGGCTTGTTCTTTTATCTTCGAGCAAGGCCTAGATAAGAATATCTATTGCTAACGCTAGCTCTAGTTTAGCCCGGGTGCTGATTCAAACATGAACAAGAAACAAACTTAAAAGCGAATTTTCTCGGTGAAAAATAAAAAGTGCACACTTCTCTCACGAAGCAGTCCGACTTTTGAACTAAAACAGTAAAGTTATGGAGGTTGTTGGCCCGGTTTGTTTGATTGAAGCTGTGTTGTTGTGATGGCGTTAGCTTTGAGGCGGAGGGGAGCACAAGTAGGCAGAGTCAACGTCCGGCCCCGCCTCCTCAAAGTCCTTAATAGGTTTCGTAAACAAGACATTGTGTAGTTTTACAACACCTTATATAAAACCTAAAATTCAGATTTATATTGGAAAATTTTATTTACCACCAAGCTTTCAACCTCCAAATTCAAATCCATTATGTGGTTTAGTTGTTTTAGATTGTTTGAGAATGTCTCTGTTATTTCAGACATATTTTCGCCCCCTGGTGGTCTTTGTTTTCGACCAGCACGTTTTGGAAGTTGTTATTTACTAATACTTTCAGCTGCTCTCGTTTTGAGTCCCCACAGTCGATCATCCATCTTCATCTGTCTCACTAATCACTAGCATGTCCTCCCTCACAACATCCATAAACATCTTCTTTGCTCGTCCTCTTTTTCTCTTGGCTAGCAGCTCCATATTCAACATCCTTCTCCCATTATACCATAATCTCTCCTCCACACGTCAAAACCATCTCAGTCTTGCTTCTCTTGCTTTTGTCTCCAAACCATCTATCCTGAGCTGTTCATCTACATACTCGTTCGTGATCATGTCCTTCTTTACCAGTCCCAATGAACATTTTTGCATCTTCAACTCTGCCACTTCCCGCTCCACCTCCTGTCTTTCTGTCCGTGCTAAACCATACAGTCTCCAAACCATATAACATAGCTGGTCTCACTGCCATCTTGTAAACTATCCCTTTCACTATTACTGGAACCCTTCTGTCACACATCACCCCTGACACTCTTCTACACCTTTAGAAGGTACTGTTATGAGGTAACTAAAACACACCCTCAGGCTACGATACTGTTACATCTAGCAATACAGAGAAATTGACAATACACTTTTTCCCCATTTGCCTTTTCCTGGTAGCATAGCTCAGGAGGTAGGGTGGTTGTCTAGTAATCAAATGATTGGTGGTTCAATTCCCACCCCCTACACAAACTATGTCTAAGTGTCCTTGAGCAAGACACTGAAGCTACCCGCTCCTATATGACAGGAAGGATTGCAGAGGAAAAATGTTGTTGTGTGAATGCACAATGACAAATAGCTAAGTAAAGCTTCTTCTTTAATTTCACCAGCAGAAACAAATATAGCATCAAAACACAAGAGCTCTTATTACCGATATACAGATTAAGGAAAAATATAAAACAAGAGTGACTGAAATACAAAACAACAGAAATTTTATTTCTACAGTCATAACCATGAATATGTTCAGCATTTTGAACCATATTTACAACACTGAATTCATCCCAGTAGAACGCAGTGGGTTGCAGATTCCAAATATTAGAGGCCACTTTTGGAATTTTACCGGCCTATTATGAATTTGGAATAGAAGAGTCCCTTTTCAGAGGAGCATATCAAACACAGAGGGGGTTATGGGGTTCACACCCTTACCAGCCAAAGACAAAACTCAAATAGCATCAGGCTGTCTTGATGCATGCTCAATAATCCAGGTATGGAGATCACAAAAAAAAAGAGTTGAATCCGTTCGACTGGATCAGAAGTTTATTTGGAAACGTTTCGTCACCTGGTGAGTGAAGAAACGTTTCCAAATATACTTCTGATCCAGTCGAACTGATTCACCTCTTTTATGTGAGCATCAGGCTGATGTTGATTTGATCAACCCATCATCAGCACTTTATTTAGTGATAATTGCTGCAGGTCCTGATCTTTTGTATGTCACTTAGTGAATTTATACATTCTGCGGAGGTGCTTTGGATTGTGGATTAGACATATTGGGAGGGAAATCTTAGTAACAGCATCAGACCACAGGTCATTGATCTACACAACCAGGAAACCACCGAACTCTTGTCGTTGAACACAGAAGCTCACAAACTGCCAATGACTAAGACTTGTGCAAAACCAATGGTGACTATCTAAAGCCCTCTAGTGTTACTCTATATGGAACATGAGGCAATATTATGTACTATGGATGTCAACAACTACATGCTCATGGGAATAAGTGGAAATCTGTTCTCACTGTGAATAAGCTGGCTTGGCTGAGGGTTTTGATCCAGCTGATACTTCACATTTCCCATTTCTAGTTTTTACACATATCCCTCTAGATGTACATGTTATTTTCTGATTAGATCAATGGTGTGGGAGAGAGAGAACATAATATGTGTAAATCTCCGTTACCTGTATAGGCCCATCAACTTTTGAAAGCCCTTGTGTATTGGTACTGCAACAAATCTGATGGGATACATCAATTTACCATTGTAAACTACAAATAGCCTGATTTACTAAATACTGAATGTATTTACTCAATGGTGCCAGTGAAAGCAGGCCTGATCTGCACCACAAATAATGCCCTAATTATGGGATTAACCTCTACAAACCACCACGACTGGGCCAGCTCTGCAGAGAGCGGTCACTTTCTCAGTAATCTGCTAGCTGCGTGGGCACGTCTATCCATTTACCCATCCCCCATGCTAGAATCTCTCCCCCAGCTGTTCTCCCCATACTCCAACAATTAATAGTATTCAAGAAGGAGCAGCAGCAGTCTTCTTGTCCACTTGTTTATATGAACAAGTAACAAAACATCTATATATATATATATACACACATTTTATACTTATTCATAACATCTCTGGAATATAGTTTTCCGATAGATTATCTTGAAATGAGATGTACCTTTAAAGTCATTTAAACATTTCCTTTTAAAATCCAATAAAAAGATATATTAAAATATAATCCAGCAATTCAGGGACTCCTTTAGTGTCACTTAATTATAAATTACATTATAATGTGAATCCTTGGTAAGTGTATCTTGTGGACCCTATTTGGCATTGTTTTAAGAGAGAGTTGGTAGGGGGGAATAAGATGCTGAGGATTAACATTCAATGGAAATATCGTAAGGATGGGGAATGAAGGGTCTTCAACTGAAAATGCCACTTACTTACTTTATATTATGTAGCATACAGTTATGTTATATAGCTTGTGAGGCGTGTTGAGCGCAGCGTGAAGTTTCTATATCCAGGTGCGTGTTTATTGGTAATGATCCATATTGGCCGCGTTATGTCAAATCTACTCCCGAGGAGAAATTAATACCAAGTGAACGAATTCATATGTCACCATATAACCAGTCAATGCAAGGTACACAGTGCAAGGATGCTGCACTTATTGAGTGGATTCAATGCGGTGAATCAACTGATGTGCACATCTATAACAATGTTCATCAAGTTAATAAATTCCCATGCCTAGATTCTCAGTTGCCTCTCAAATTCCCCCCAAAATAGTACTTTAAACCACTCCAGATGATTCCTGATCCCTTTTCTAGTTCCCCACTTCATCTCCATGGTTCATCTATTTTCCTTTTGAATTGATCCATCCCTTTCTTACCCGCAGTTCGTCGACAGATCATCTCCGGACTCTCTGACATAAATCCGATCTTTTCATTGTCAATATGGAACAGTCAGTTGTCTCAAAAACTCACAAAATTCAATTTTCCATGTTTGGGTAGTAATGAGAAGATCGGATTTAGGTTAAATGGGGTATAAAAACCCTGTTAGAAGCTGACAGTAGAAATCCAGCCTCCATGTGCATCCTGTACATGAGCCTCAGAACTCATCATCAGAGCTGAGCAGAAGGGTCTTCTCGTTGTCCCCCCGGGTGCTGAGGTTACTGTGGCTGCGGGACAGAGTCGGGCCCCGGCTTTGCTCCAGGGTGGACTGCTGGGTATACTGCTGATAGGCCGGGGAGAAGTTATGGATGGCATCCTGTACCATGTCTCCAGGGTTCATGGTTTCCTTAAGGCTACTGGAGATGCTCTTCATGGGGGCACAGCGGCCTGGGGAGATAGGAGGAAAAGACGTTAGTGATGAAACACAGGGATGCATAGATGTGCAGGAAGATATGTATAGATGTGTATGAGAGAGAGTGATGGACACAGAAAGAGATAAAGAGATCCGTAAGCCAAAGATTAAGAATGAGAGAGATGAAGTATAAGATGGAAAGAGCAGATTATTTGGAAATGATACATAATTTACATATAGGAAACGAAATGGGAAACACAGAAACTGAATTCAACAAAATGCACCCACTGACAGAAAAGCAAGATTTCAAAAAACATAATGCCAAAATAGTAGTTTTGGTAATTTTGATGAACTTATATGGAAATATAAGTCACACTGATTAGTTCGAAAACCACCGATCAATAAAGCCATGAAATGTAACAGAAGCCAACAACAAGCACAGAGATAATGAGGTGAACAAATCATTCCCAAAGATAGAGACGTGACACCAGCTAACATCACACCTACCGTACTGTCCATAGATAGGAAATGAGCCTTTAAGTGCCGCACAGAGAGGAATGAGGAGGGGGAGTAAAGGGAAAATAGGGAAACGGAGAGACAAAAAGACAAAGAGCAGAGGTAAGAAAACAGATGAAAGTGGGAAGAAAAGAGGAGAACAGAGTGATCCAAAATACATCTGGGGTGGGTACAGTTTAGTTTCCATCCATCCACTGTCAACCGCTTATCGGAAGTTGGGTCGTGGACTCATACTGGGGCCTATCCCAGTGCTCATTGGGTGAAAGGCAAGGGAACAACCAGGACAGATTGCCATTCCATCGTAGGGCTTCAGCAGTTTAGTTTAAAAGAAAGAATTAACAAACAAGTGCAGAGGAAAAGGAAAGAGGAAAAGTCGGACTCTGACAGATTGAAATCACACATTTAGTTGAAAAATACAGTATTCAAGAATGTACCATTTCAGGCCAAGTCAGACAAAGAGAAGAGTTGAGACACCACCACAATGTGCAAGTCTCCTTTGGGTTGTCTACACATTGCTGCCCTCCTACTCAAATCAACTGAATTATGAACTTGTCTTCTCCTCTCTCTCTACTCCTCCTTACCATATGAGTCAAGCCTTTTGTCCATGTAGACCTTGTACGTGAAGGCATGGCGCAAGGCCACTGCAGCAAAGAACATCTCAATGCAGATGATGAAGTTCTGGTAACCGGCGGCAACCGTGCCCTCTCCCACAGAGAACTTGGCAGAGCTGATTTTAGGGATGGCACCACACTTCTCCAGGATGGCCAGCAGCATACCTGAATAGGAGAGAGGAAGATGGAAAGAGAGAGGGAATAAAAAAAAAATCTTCCTATTCAAGACAAAAGTGGTGATGAGTACTTTTTTTGCTGCTTCACTCTCAACACTCAACATGTTCAATACACATCTGCTAATGTATGTGTGTATGTGATGTTCAAACTGTAGTGTTCCTTACCCTGCCAGAAGGAGAGGAAGATGACCGACTTGACCATGAAGAACTTAAGCACGGGGCTGTAGGGAATGAGGAGCTCGCGGGTGGCAAAGTAGAAGAGGAAAAGAGCGTAGAGCGAGAGGCTGACAGAGAAATTGTATATGATGGTCACATAGAGGTAACCACGGGTCACACTGGAGAAGAAAGGGAGAAAGGACATTAAATGGCAGTCTCAGTGCAAAGGAAATCTAGGTCTGTTATTAATGGGCATCAGAGCAGTTCATGCTATGGGCAGGTATGGCTGACGGGTAACCTGGAAATGACTAACGGACATGTGCAAGAAGCTCATAGATGGCTACATGAAATGTGTAGAGGCTGACATTGTTATGAAAGGGTGTGCAAACAAAGAATAACTTTAGAAATCCTTTAAAATATTCTTGTTGGGAGTGACAAAGAGGGACAACATTAGGAACAAGTATATTAGGGAGAGCGCTCAGGTTGGACAGCCTGGAGACAAAGCAAACGAGGCAAGACTGAGATGGTTTGGACATGTGTGGAGGAGAGATGCTGGGTATACTGGGAGAAAGATACAGAAAATGGAGCTACCAGAAGAAGACCAAAGAGGAAGTTTATGGATGTGCTAAGGGAGGACATGAAGGTGGCTGGTGTGACAGAGGAAGGAGCAGAGGACAGGAAGAGATGGAGAGGATGATCTGCTGTGGTGATCCCTAACTGGAGCAGCCAAAAGTAATAGCAGTGGTAGATCCTATCAAAATATTATGAGGATACAAAGTTGGTAAGATTCAATTTCTTGTTGATGATATTGTACATGATATACAAAAAAAAAATCAGCGGTGCAAATAGTATTGAGCAGAACTTTACACCAATGACCTAGAATATGGAATCCATATGATCTTATGACACGACAAGGCCTTAGCAGAAGTTAGTCGAAGTCTGATGCAGAGTGACACAAACAAGGATGGGCTATGTGAACAGGTTACTCAGACAGCCATTCATGCTGCCAGTCCTGAGAGAAAATATTTTAGCATTCAAGCATACTTGAAGTCTCCATCTTTGTATTTCCCAAAGGCTTGCAGGATGACAGTAATCATGGCCATCAGGGGCTTCACCACACAGAACTGGAGAGTCGCCTTGAAGGAAGGAAGGAAGGAAGGAAGGGGGAGAGAGACAGAGAGAGGCAAAAAACAGAGATTAAAATCAAATATTGTGTCTGGGGATAGCTACATTAAGATGAAGTGGATGATAAACCGCTATGGTGTTTTAAAAAAGAAAAGAAAAACATTTCTTCCAGTTAATTCATGTCAAAATCTGCAGGATTTAACCATTTTAAGATCATTATGGGTGACTGGGTGAAGAGACATAGTGCCGATGACTCGTAATTTTCCCATGAGCCATGACAGAGGTGATTTTGCATTTCCTTTGTACCAAGAAAGCCTTGTGTTGAGTTCTTACAACACTCAAGAGAGAAAATACCAACTTTAAGAAGGCAAAGGAATACTGGTACCTGTTTGCAGAACCTAAGAAAGCCAATGGAGTATGTCTTGCCCCATAAACAACAAGTCCCATACACACAGCTCGACCTGAGGGGGAAAAGAAGAGCCTCATATAGGTCACAAAGCATCAGAACTATACATATCCAAGCAAGTTGACATAGTATTTTCATAATCAGAATGAGTTAGATCTCATTTAGGAAAAATGAAAAACTCAAGAGACTCTAAATCTGAGGAATAAGAGGAACAAAAAAAAAAGGAAGGCTCACTCGATTGGCTTTCCCCTGATCTCTGCCATGATGGCACTCTCCCCACCGAGGTACTCATAACATAGGCTGAGGAAGTTGTAGATAACAAAGGCTGCAAAGACAAGAATACACAAAGAATCAATGGAAGGGTTGGCGGAACCATTTGTGAATATGGCTCACAAGCTCTAGTAAGACAATGTTAAGTATTAGTAAAGCATTAATAATAATAATAATAATAATCATAATCATAATAATCATAACAATTGTTCTCCTTATCATGGAAATGTCCAAATCTCTGCATTTGACCCATCCTATTGTATAGGAGCAGTGACCAGCCACCATGTGACACCCGGGGAGCAGTTAGGGATGCAGTGTCTCAAGGACACGTCGATATGGTTGCTGCAGGACCAGGGATCGAACCGGCACCCTTCCAATCACCAAACAACCACTCTACTCACTGAGCTATCCCACCCCTAAGACACAAACATAAAAAAGACACTTTGCATATTGTCTAAATTATTGTATCACAGTAAGATGGATGGATGGATGGAGTAAGATACTACCAGGACTGAACCTGCTGACTTATATTTACAATGTCTGCTGTTGAAATAGACCAGTGGTTAGACCACAACAGTAAGAGCAGGTTTCCAGGAGGACCTGGGGTTTTGCAGAGCCAGTCTCTAATACTCACGTGCCTCAGACCGATTACAATGTTCAGCAAACTCCTGTTTCTACGTTATTGTAGCTAATTTAAATATGGTAGAAAACACAGGCTATTTCCATCATGCCACTGCACGCTGTAGTAGAGAGGTCCATTTTGACATCACCATTCGTCCCCACGTTGTGGTAATAAACATGGGCTTACTTAGATGAACTGTGGGGGATTGAGGCCGGATACCTTTCCTGACACCCTGTGGTGGACTTGAACCGGCAACATCCAACTTGGAGGCACAGGCTCTAACCGCTGAGCCATCGCAGCTCAAATGAAGCCTGAAGCTATTTCTACAAACCTGCAATAGACTTTAAAAAAGGAATATCAACGATTCACCCCATTTTTAGATGCATTCCATTTGATGCCATGCAACGCCTGTGAAGCTCCTTCACCCAAATTCTCACCCAAGGTAAATAAAAATTCCAATGCCAGTAAACGCCCAGTAGAGTGGCTGGCAAGATAAAGACCGGGCTTACGATTTATCTGTTCACAAGTGAGTGCCTTCTGAAACTCTTGTCCAGGCTCTGATCATTTGCATACGGTTGCTAGGAAACAGGTTTCCCCCTCCCTAGTGATCTCAACAGGTCTTGGAAACAAGAGAACAATGATGGCTGTTCTCTTACATGCAGAAAACACTGCAAAGGCCATCTGGCACCAGTGGAAATAACATAAATTCTTACACGGACAATTCTAGTGGACCCCAGAAGGCGCAATTTTCTTCTCCTACGGTACTATCGAATATCGGGGTTACTGGCATACACTGGCTCCAGTATATGTGTAGTAAAATCTCTCATGACTGCACAACCAGCAGCCTAGACATACTAAAAGGCAGAAGGTCCATATATTTGCCCTCTCTTTTTACAGGAAAGGCAATAAAATGGCCCATATACCCCCCCCCCTTACTACTCACCCTCGTAGCAGTCTCGGACTGTGTCGAAATACACGTAGTACTCTTCATTTGTGAAGAAGAGGAGACTGAGCCAGGAGTCGAAGGCATAGATGGGGACGATGAAGAGGATCCTCACTATGTGCCTCTGTTCATTTGGAGAGCTGTAGTAACGCAGGTGCATGTAGATCTGGAATAAGGGAGAGCACGCTTTAGACGGAGAAGGATAACTCTAAGTATCATCACAACACCATCTGAGGGTTAGATTATGGGTTAATTCTGCAGCACTTGAGGACCAATTCCAGTTCTTTTTCCAAATGCCTTGCTCAGAGGCACAGGGTGGAGTATTAACCCAAACATGCATGTCTTTTTCATGGTGGGAGGGAAACTGGAGCCCCCAGAGGAAAACCATGCAGAAACAGGGAGAACATGCAAACTCCACAGAGGAAGGAATTCAAACCCAGGACCCTCTTGCTGTGAGAAAACAGTGCTGATCACCGTGCTGTGATGTTGACTATATGAGGCCATGGAGGTGTGAATAACATGGAAAAAAGAGTGTGTGCGGATGCGAGAGAGAGAGAGAGGGAGAAAGAGAAACAACAAGATTTTCATAGGGGCTCTGTTGTGTATGTGCATAGATAGAGTACACAGCGTAAGCAAGATCTCATACAAGGTGTGGTCTGTTTGACTGGGGCCCCATTTTGAGAACTTTCCTGTATTCAGACGAGCCAACAGCAGGGCAGCACGAAGAGGCCCTTTTGTCATCAATACCTTTTGATGGCTCCATACAGCTCTGTTCCACTCGCACAATGCCACACGTATCACCTTTCCTGCCTTGTACATTCACACCTCTGGGACAATAAACAGGAGGAGACGGCACAACGTTCCAGAATGCACTACACTCACAGGGCTTGTTGCTAGGCAACGTTATCCCTCCCTCCACCCTTGTCTCTTTTGCTGATGTCGTAGCCGAGGCAGGAGCACCTGTTGCCAGAGCGACAGCGGCCTCATCTGTAACTCATCGTGTGTGAGGGGCAGCTGCACACAATGGTAAGAGTCGTTCATTTGAGATGTGCGGCACAGTAAACTGCATTTACATAACGGGCAAGTTTACCGAGAGCCTTACTGTAACAGGAGAACCAGTAGATGGGAGCAGGTCAGGCAGAGAGGACTTGGTCTGTCCACTGCCCGGTGACTAGCAGCCATGAAAGGTAAGGTCTGATGGAGTCTCTACAGTTTCATTAAGGCTCATCAGCCTGAGGTATCTCCCTAAGACACGGTGTGTTTCTAAGGAGTCAAATTAATCTGAATTTAGCAGGGCTTCAGGTTCTTATCTGTGGAAATATCCTTAAATGGAGGCTTTCCATTGTCCTCATCTGCAGGGTGAGTTCTGGATGCCATGATCAGATTTGATTAAAAAAAGCTACACTGGGGAGGGCATCTTATGATGAACTAAGATGGCTACGAAACCAAAAAAAAATGATGAAACCGCAGATATTCTTACATCTTCACTGACACTACAGACTATGTACAGTCTGTGTCTCTCCCTAGGCCCACCAGCCTTTATTTGACATAGTTTGGGCCCTTATGTCTTATATGACCAATGTATGACAACAAAAATGCTTTCACCGTAGGACCACCCTGGCACCTAGCACTTAGAATTCAAGCCTTTTGCACTGGTGCACTCTTTTGAAAATGCTCTGAATAAGAACATGAGTTTGATTCCTAAAATGGAAATGGGACCCGTGTGTTTATCAGATATACCAGAGAAATGAGCCAGGCAGAGCTCCAGAAATCAGGCGCCTGATGTCACACCCTCCTTACCTGGTGGCAGGTGATCAGGAGAGCGGTCCAAACAAAGAAACCCGATATCGTCTGGGCAGTTGAGGTCATGAGGAAAAAGGGCTCCTCGATTGTCACCTGCGGGGCCTCTGGTACCCAGGAGGAGTTTGACCCATGAGGGGCCACAGTGGCTGGGGGCCCCGGGGCCAGACCCAAAGGGGAGTCATTGCCCAACCTCTCTGACAGTGGTAAGTCTCGCCGCCAAAGTTGACTCATCTTCAGGATGACAAGAGACAGGAGAAGATGGGGCGCAAGTTATATCAACACAAGTTTATTTCTGGAGTTGCAGACAGTGTATTGTCACAATGATACACAGGTAGACAAAAGTGTTATATAAGAACAAGTCCGTAGCATATGACAATGGATGACATCCTTAGACCCTTGATTCCACAAACCACTGTTTCTCACAAATCGGTCTACAAACTCCATGTGAGGGGGTATACACGTGTACAGTGCATTATATTCCATTCTGGTCAGGGATATTTCATCCAGTGTTCTAGAGTTACAGTGGTTGAGACAACTGAATTAAGCATTATGCAGAGGAATATCCAGCTTTCCGGAGTCTAAATCTGAATCTCAGGAGAATGCCGCGAGACAAAAACAGAAGAATACAAGAACACCAGAAAAAGATATGGAGAAAAGCAAACTAGGGCAGGGTTGAGATTAGCAGCGTCGCTAGCTATACAGAGGAGTCAGATCAAAACACACCGAGAGAATGATCGAGGAGAGGAGGCATGGGGTAGGTAGGTGTGTGTGACGAGAGGGACTGAGGTTGGGAGAGGAAATGAAAGGAGCAGAGAATGAATCAGTCAAACAGAACGAATTGGTGTGACAGCCACGAGCTGAGGGCTGCTGACCCAAATTCTTCTCTGCTTCCCTGTATTTTGCTAAGGGCAGGAAGAGATGCAGGAGAGCTGTAAATAGGCCTAGGCACCAACAAATCCCTGGGACTGGAACCCCTTACCACACACACACCAGACTTTAGGGCTGGAAAAGAGGACAAGGGAGCATGTGTCTAGGCCTCCGAAGTGCAACCAGAATTAGACAATTTCATCTGATATGGAAATTCAGACGAGCTGACACCCACGATAATTTCACTGTCTCGCCATTGTTGCGGTTAAACCCGACTGATGCAGCATAGCTTCTTAATATGGTGTCACATCCGGTAACATCCTCCACCTAACAGTTACTGTTATGAATGAGCCTCTGTGTAGCTACAACACTTACCCAAGTCCTAGAACATAGAGCGCCACGCAATGAAAAGACTGCATCGCACAACAGCAATAGGTGGGCCCTGTGAGAATCTGCCCCTAACCAGAGCAGTCATGCTGAAGGCATCTGTTGCTCCAACACCGTTAAGCTACATGGGATTGGGACTTTCAGAGAAAAGACTTTGAGCCCATGAGAACCTCCTAAGTCTGAGATGAAATTAAAAGATAACAGCGGCTGATCAAGGCACCGACAACAAGACAGGAGGTAGAAGGAGCAGAGGTGGAGATATTAACATTTGAATTGGGGATGATGAAGGAAGATAGGATCAAGAACAATTATATTAGAGGAACAGCTCTGGTTGGACGGTTTGGAGACAAAGCCAGAGAGACCAGACTGGGATGGTCTGGACATGTGTGGAGGAGAGATGCTGGTATACTGGGAGAAGGATGCTGGATATGGAGCTGCCAGGCTAGAGGAGAAGAGGAAGACCAGAGAGGAGGTTTATGATGTGGTGAGGGAGGACATGCAGGTGGGTGGTGAGACAGAGGAAGATGTAGAGGACAGGAAGAGATTGAGATGGATGATCAACCACGCTGACCTCTAACAGGAGCAGTTTAAAGTAGTAGTAGTAATATTAGATCATAGCGTTCATCCTAATATAGCCTGCCTTTAGGGTGGTCCGATTTTTTTCCCTGCAAGACAAAACCTTTAGTGTAGCCATTGCTAGTTCATCGCTAGCAAATATGATTTGAAATACACCCTAGAGATCTGTTGACATTGGGACAATTTAGTCCTCCATCAATATGTCTCTCCGGGTACGCATCATTCACAGATACAGTATCACTTGAGGATGATCCAAAGCTTCACCTCTACATAAACCCCAAATAGCTTTTGGAGGAGAAAAATACAGATGTCAACTACCTTATAAATGTCCAAAACTGGATCTCTATTCCCTGCAGCTGAATACTGATAACTGAGCACCATGTAAACTCCACACAGAAAGGACCTGAGATGGGATTCGAACCCAGGACCTTCTTGCTGTGAGGCAACAGTGCTACTCACCCAAATTTCATTGTTTTAACACAGAAATATGAATTAATTTGTACGTGAAACTGTTTTAATATACCAACTTATTTTGTTTCAGGGTTATAGGACGTTGGAGTGTATATTCTGCAAGGATTATGTGAACGGCAGGAAGACAACCTGGACCGGTTTCCAGTCCATCATAGGATCTGCACTGACACATGCACTGGTGAGCAATTTTAAACTCCCAGGGTGACTCTTTCATTCTCCTCCAATAATAAAGCACCACCGCCATTATTCACTCCGCTATATCTGATCAGCCTCAGAGGGCTGGCATAGCTCTGGAGGCAGAGCAGTCATCTAGTAATCAGAGGATTGGTGGTTTGATTTCTGGTCCCTGCAGAAAGCGTGTTGAAATATCTTTGAGGAAGACACCAAACCCGTAACTACTCCCTGGGTTCTGCAACCACTCACTGCTCCTGTACAATAGGATGAGCTAAATGCAGAGAACACATGCAGCGAAAACACGAACAGTAAGGATTTGTTCTGGATGACCAGGAGGATAGTTTAGGTCATTTATATTGGTTATTAATATTTGATTATTGTCATTAAAAGGAATCATTTTGTGTGAATTGTGCAGCCTTAATTCACTGGCCCATGGAAATCAATGGAGGAGAATGTCTCTTAGTAAATCTGTGATTCTTGACCCTTCTTTCGGGACTGGCATGATCGCTGGAAGACCCAAGGCCTCCATCCCTTCTTCATCATAATGGAGAAGGAGATTTTTCTGTTAAGTTTTTCAAGGTGACTTACGGAATACCGGAGACATAAAAGAAGTAGTTATAAACAACTGGAGTGCCTTAGAGAGTCAAATAATGTCTCTCTTGTTCTTATTTTACCATTTGAATCATCATTTCACGGCACACATCAGCAAGGCAGGGAGATAGTCAAGCTGCAGTCGGTGATGTTTTATTCCCCATTCTGGTGCGAAGAGTTGAGAGGTTGCAGCTAGACTATCTTACTGTGGGGCTTTCATGGACAATGCCGGTTCATATCAGAGAAGCCAAATAATGAGAATCACCTCAGAGGTGATTTTGTTGATCCCATATTTTTTCCATTTTGCTCCTGTGAAGTTTGATTCTCTGTGAATTTCCCCAAAGTCATTTTCTGTTTAAGAAGAAGCCTAAGACGCTTTGTTCATTTATAATAGTGGATGCATACAATGTTCTCAGCATTTAACCCATCCTACTGCATAGGAGCAGGGAGAAGCTGCAGTGTCCAGAGATCAACTCCAGCTCTTTATCCTACTGCCTTGCTCAGGGGCACAGGCAGGAGTATCAACCCTTACATGGATGTCTCTTTGATCATGTAAACTCCACCCCGGCCTGAGGCTCAAACCCTGGACCTTCTTGCTGTGAGGTAACAGGGCTAACCACTGGGCCACCATACAAACACAAGTTAGACTAGGATTAGTGAAAATATACAGGCTTTATTGCATCTATGGAGACATACAAGTTGACATTGATTTTTGTGATATTGTGTTTATTTGTGTAGTTATAGCAGTAGCAGTGTGGGCTAGCTGGGAGAGGGTAAGGTGAGGGGGAGAAGAAGGTCGCTCCACCATAGTCATTGACCATTGCATTGTCATCTATCTCGTTTGTCACAGTATGCCCTCCTTTCCTCCCTTTTGTTTTCTTGTGTCTTCACAGTAGCTATACACAAGGAGTAAAAAACACAGCATAGGAACGAGAGAGTAAGGGTCCGGAGGTGTAAAAAAGGAAGGTAGGAAGTCAAATATAGAAGCAAAAATCTTATTTACATTGCCATCGACACCTAGAAGCAAATACAAGCATATAGGAGCTAGTGTTTTGCTTGCATCCATTGCAGTGGGTAAGGAGTGGCAAAGGGATGGGGAGAAGGAGGGCAGGTGAGGAGGTGAAGGCATAGGAGTCATGGGGGAGGGTCTTTTTCTCG
>OMLC01055462.1:0-22453 GCA_900302585.1 Regalecus glesne
ATGTATGTATTCTTTTGAGATTTTCTTAAACAACAGGAGAGCGCCAAGCATTGTGAAAGACACCAGATTAAAGCGTGGCTGCAGACCCCCGTTTGCCTGGACGGGTCTGTCTCTTTATGCTGTGTGTAGGTCTGTATGCTTCACTTTATGGCACCCGACATGGAAACAGCTATGGCTTCAGGATGCAGTGGTCAGAAGAATAAATTAATAAACTAAAATCAGGCTTCTTATCAAGTGGAACAACTAAAGAAACATAGAGTCAAGACCTTAGAAAGACTGCTACAGCCCTGTTCTACACACCTATGAACTCCGCTAGACACTACTCCTATTTCCTATCTCCTCGAAAGGCATCCTCTTGAGGGTCGAAACACACAGGCGGCCCTGCCACAGCAGGGAAGAGACGAACAGCCGACTGAATGGCGTCCAATTGTCCGTTGTGTTTGACGGCAAATGGGCCAGATTTTGGTTTTGCTCCATTTGCTGGTCCCCTTCCCACGATGGAGGGCTACGCAACCGCCTCCACCACGTGCAGACTGACAGTGTTGACATGACCCAGCGAGCTGCTGTTACCTTTCGACTGCATCTTTAAATTAACAAGAGACATAAAGCTAACCTACGTTCCAATTCACACGTTTAAAACCATATCCTCTTTTGAATCACAGCAAAAGGAAAACTCAGTTAACATTGAAGCTATGGGTTAAGTAGTAGATAACTAAAATGACATTTAAGGCTTCTTTTTTCTTTTTATATACCTAAAAGGCTTTTGAGAAAGAGCAACAGAGCAATGTGCACCAAGGCACACCGTCATACCCAGCAAAGACTACAGGTGAAGAAGAGCTCGGTGGGGGAGGAGAGGGTAACGGCCCGGGCCAGGTGCATCCAGCCACATACAACCCGCATCAGGCGGCTGAGCGGGACGTATCCTGCCCGGGGCGACGTGGAGACACGGGGTGAGGCCATTTCTGTTGAACCAACTGAAAACTCTCACCAAGCGCTGACGAGACGGGTCTGCCCCACATCAGTTCTCTCTCACGTCAGCGGTGAGGAAACGGTGTCCAGAGGACAGACGAAGCATTTCCCCCCTGTTTGCATTGTGTGTTATTCTCCTGTGCTCGCGAGTGGTCAGTTTGGTTTTCGCATAACTGACGCGTACAAAACTCATTTTGGTAAATGGTGGGAGACCATTCCGCTTCCCCCTGTCAGCCCGAGAAAAACTGGGTTCTCCGATCGGAGTCTCTGCTCCTTTCTCAGCCACGCTAACCACAACCTTTAAAGTCTCAACTGCTCTCTCAGCTTTAAAAGTCCTCTCTAAAATTCAAGTAGGAACAATGTACATAAAGTAACAGGACATGTATTGCAATAGAAAACAGAACTACTTCAAAAAAAGGACTTCTTACATAAGGTGTTACCATACAAGGCAGTGCCTTCGACCTGCCAGCGGTACAACAGTAAAACAGAATCATTAGTTAAGGGCTTTCTCACAGAGGGACATCCATCACCTCTTTTTCACTTAAGCTCAATAGTCCTCTCAACATGGGCGCTAAATCTGACCCAAAGAGCACCACACAAGCTACCGCGTACATCTGTGCTGCAGGTCAGCATCTCTGATTCCTGTTAGCAAGACCAATACACCTCACGATGCCCTTAAACCAGTGTACAGCCCGACTTCGACTCCCCGCACATTTAGACGTCAGCCATCATGTTCGGGTTCATCACAAACTTGTAAGAGGATAAATAATCACAAAAATAAACTTAGAAGGAGGAAACCCAGAGTCTCGTCTCAGGGCAAGGTTTGTAAGGCCATGAATGCTAGGAGAAGAAGTTGTTTCACGTTAACTATGCATAACACTGTGACGATCACACATAGCAAACCTATCTTCAGCCACAGAAGAATATTTTGGAATAAGATATATACAGGGAGCAGCTCATCCTCGCTAGTGCTGAGAACAGGGATGTTCTTCAGCAGTGGAGCAACAATCTAAAATAACCCTTCATCTGAAACAAAGGTAAGACATTAACTCAAGACCTGAGGAACACTTTGAAACATCAACACCCGTTGACTATAGAAATGAAGCTTTCAAGGTGTAAGCTTTAAACAGCATAAATAGATCACTTGCAAGATCTTGGCTGGGGAAAACATAGAAGTGGAATTTAGCTGTTTGGCGTCCCAAACTGAAAACACAACAAATCAGGATGGAGCAAAAGCTTTAGTTGTAGCCTGGGTGGTGAGCATGGACACCTCTGCCATTGCTGGGCTCCTGGCCTTGGCCCATGGAGGGCCTCTGCATCCTGTCAATCACCTCCAGGTTCTGCTCGTGGAAGCTTGGTATCTGGAAGTCCCTTCCAAGGAAATCCATGTTCGGGATCAGCTTGGATGGGCCAGCAGGTGCACCTTTCTCTGGTCTGTACTTACTCCCGGGGTTATAGTCTGTGGAGGCCCCCGGCTGAGCTTCTCTGAAGGGCATGGGGAGCTCCTGCAGACCTGAGCCATTGTTACTGGCCGTGGATGGGATGCTGTTCCACTGCGGCTGCATAAAGTTGCCATTAGTGTAAGGCATGGAGCCTGCTGGGCCTTTGACAGGCGATGATGATCGTGGCTTCTCCGTGGGGTGTTTCAAAGGAAAGGACTGGGCAGCACTGGGCAGCTTGTGGGGGTAGCTGAGGTTTCTGGAGGGGAACCCTGGGCCAGTGGGAGGCTCTCTCCTTGGGTTCTTGCAAGGGTGGGCTCCCTCTGGGGGCTGCTGCATGTGGCTAAGTTGGTGTTGGGCCCAGGAGCGCTGCTGCTGTTGCAGCTGCTGTGCCTGTTGCTGCTGCTGCTGTTGTTGATGTTGATGTAATTGCTGTTGTTGTAGTTGCTGCTGTTGTATCTGTCGGTGAAGCTGTTGCTGCAGTTGTAGCTTTTCAGTATCTGGATGAAAGTTGGGCATACTGTTCATGGCAGCCAAGTTGGGTTGTGGATGGAGAGCAGCAGCAGAGGCCTGAGTCGTGGGCTTGTCTGCAGGCCCCACCATGAGACAGGAGGGCCCAGAGCCCATGGCTGGGTTGTGAGTGGACACCCTGGAGCTGGCGTTGATCAGCAGGTTGCGGCTGATGGGGCTGGGGTTGGCGATCTGGCCCTCACAAACAGAGGTGGATCCCATGCCAGCCCGTGCCTGACAAAACTGGTTGATCTGGTGCACAATGCTGCTCAAGTCACTGGGCCGGTTCTGGTGTAGGGTGGCTGCCATGGACAGCGGGATGGTGGAGGTAGATACGGTAATGTTCGGTGGGGCGTCTGCATCAGGTGGCTTCCGGGGCCCGTAGGTGTTGGGAAGGGGCTGTTGCTGGAGGCCATTGGGGGCAGCAGAAGGTCCCAAACTGGGAGTCTGGGGAAGAGGCTGTGATCCAGCTATGCCCTGGGAATGTTGAAGGCTCTGAGCTCTGCCTCCATCAGAAATGTGCCGCAGATCCTGAGTCACTCCCTGCTGTTGCAGTAATGCTTGTTGATGAGGAACCGTGTGACGCTGTAGAGCTTGCAGATGGGAGAGCTGCTGCTGTGGGGCGGGTCCGACTGATGGACGTGGCTGGCTCTGTTGTTGTAGAGTATGGGTGTGTGGCAGGCTCTGCTGCCTCTGGAGGCCCTGTGGATGAGCCAAGCTTTGCTGTTGCAGGGAAAGGCTATGCTGTCGCTGAAGAGCTTGTGAGTGAGCCATGTTCCTTTGTTGTAAAGCATGTGGATTGGGCATAGTCTGAGCCTGCTGTAAAGTCATGGAGTGGGCCTCGCCTTGCTGCTGATTCATCGCCTGTGGGTGAACCAGGCCCTGCTTCAGGGCAACCAGGGCCTGAGCCTGGGGCTGAGGCTGGGAGTGGCCCTGCAAGTGAGGGGCAGGCTGAGAAAGGTTTAAAGTGCTTTGAGTGGCATACGCCCCACTGTGAGGGTTCATGATGGCCTTGTGCAGCTGCCGGGCTCGGCTGCCGTCTGACTCTTTGATGGTGCCTTTGGCGGGCACACGGAGGACAGCCAAAAGGCCTGCTCTGGCGCTGACCTGAGAAGGGTATGGACTGAGGCGCTGGCTGGACGAGGATGTGTCAAGCCCGTTGACTGTGCGGCGAATGTGCTTCCTCTGAGGTACTTTGATACTATTTGGGAAGATCTGGATAGTCAAGGGGTTGTTGGCAACTTTCTTAGCATAGGCATCCAACTCTGCTGGGGTTGGATAGTTGGCAGATCTCATCTTCTGTGTAGTTTCCCCTGCAATGTGTCAAAGTCAGATGTGAAAGAATGCTGAGCACAGGACACTGGCTTGCCAGGAAATGAGTCACTTCAGTGGAACTAAAAGCACATAAGATGGTAGAAGGAAGCACTTACATTTCTGAAGTCCAGTGTTCATCTGCGTACGGGAGAGAAATCGTGTGGTAGGGTCACCTGAGGCTGGCAGACAAGCCAGCATGTCACTGTTCCACTAATGCAGCATGGGACACGTTCTCCGCACCATACTGTGGGGAGAGACAGACCAGATATGAGGCAACCATTGACGGAAATTAGAGTTTTTGTGAAATTACTTATTTACTGTATCTATTCATGCGTAGTACTCGGTGAACCTTTACAAATGGAAATATAAACCCTCAGCACTCAGACTGTAGCTAGCCTAAGTAGGGCCAGGGCAGAAGGCCCTTTTCTATTGAGAACACAACAGCACAAAGAGGGCAAGATGGCCAGCTACAGGACCACCAGCTGTCTGCTCCCATCTTAAAGAATGCTGTAATCAAAGTGCAGTTTCCCCTCTGGGATAGGCCTGGGGAATAAAACAACAGTGATGCATACTGCCAATGGACATATTCCTCAACAGCAATAACAAAACTGTTCGATAGTTTCACTTAAATGCAAACACATACACAATCCCATGCTCATAAACAGCCCATCACGTCCTCTGAAGCGTGCTACAAATGGGACACAAACAACCAATAATGTAACACGTGTCCTGCACCATTGGCACATAACACAGCAGAAACAGCATGGAGGCAGCGAATAAGTACAGACATGAGGAAACTGTTGATAAAAAAAGGACAGGTCAGCTCAACAGTATGGCAGTTATCGGTTTCTTTCTTTGAATCCAACTGATATCAGAACACCATTGTGTGTAAACTGTGGAGGAACACCGTCCTGACCAAGAGCAGGAATTCAAACCTGGGTTTTATCAAAAGTAGGTCATTAAAAAGTATCAATAGTTATTGACATCTACTGAAAGTAGCTCAGTGGTAGAGTGTGTGCTTCAGGAACTGATGAGCCAGATGTTGTGGGTTCAATCCCACTAAGGGGCATCAGGAAGGGCATCCAGGCCTAATCCCCCAAGCTCCATCTAAGTCCGTGCCCACCTCCCCACAATGTGGGGACTAATCATGAAACCTAAAAATGGAGCTCATCTACTGAAATGAGACACATTATTACGATACATTTTCCAGCTACATCGCCCGGCTGTACTCTAGGAGGTAGTTAAGTCAGTTAGAATAAGGAGAGGGGCATTTTCAAGCTGAGGCTGAAGCAGACAGGGCTACATGTCATGGTTAGTCCTTACGTTGGGGGGATAGACACAGAATCAGATGGTTTTAACATGTTCTGTTATAAGTTGTATACAAAAACTAGAAGTAAAGCACTCAACATAAGTTGTGAAAGCAAAATTCTTGTTAAAAGCCAAACCTATACATGTCCAAGAATGTAGCACATTAGCTACTAGATCCTGTAAGTCCGGTCCTATAGCTGGCATGACATTGGGTCTGTGGGAAACACTAGTAAACAGAAAAGGTTAAGTTGATTTCTTAAGGTGGCAAAAGACTAGTAATGGATCTCACAACGTAATTAAATTAATTGGCCTTTGCTTCACTTTACAGCCTAATCACAGTTCCGGTATTTGGGGTGGGTTCATATGGGCGAGGCCAAAGTTGCAGTTGAATGTCCAGAACGTTTTAATGTACTTTGTGTTCAATACATGCAGGTGCACAATGGGAACTTAGGCCCCATGTTAGTGCAGGTATTCATCCCTGTGGTCGTTTTAATACCGTCGATCAGAGAGGTATGGCACATGAATCAGACATAGCTGAGGTTGTGATCTCTTGGATCAGTTTTGTAACAGCAAAACCAGCTTTGTTAGAACCGTGTCTTAGTATTAAGAAGGGTTATACACTAGACTTGTTTGACTCACTCAGTAAAGCTCTAAGAAACGTTGCTAAGCTGGAGGATTTAAAGCATTTTTAACTAAAACTTATTCTGGAGACTGAACAGAGAGAGAAGGCATCACGAGTTGTCATTTCCAAAGGGTGCAGGCACGCATACCGAGGCGTGCCCGCTGCAGGGAGCACATAACCAAGTCCATGAAGTCAAAGACACAAAGGAGATAAAAAAAATGAGCTTTCTATCCACAGGAGAACATAACAGTCTGAGCACTGACCTATTTTTCTGCAGTTTGAGACGGTCCCGTTCGAAGAAGCGTTGATCTTATTTCCATAAAACATGAAGCATCACATCATTAAAAACTTCCAGATAAGTCTGTAGGTGTAGGTGGAGTATGGTTAGCTTTTAGTCTGGTGAGCCAGCTCGAACCTGCTGCTGTACAAACAGCTCACCGAGAACATTTTTCATTTACAATGCAGACTCCATGCCAAACAAACGCCCAGATAAGGCTGACAGTGTAGCGGACACAAATAAAATCTAGGTTGGGAACAAGACAACAATTAAAAGTTTTATAGTATGAGAGAGAAAGAGGTTACCTCGAGTCAATCACCACAATAAATACAGAGTGGACGGCTCTTTGTGCTTATTGTGACCAGGCCAGCGGCTCACCAACGCTAGCGATTTACGGATTAAAAAGGAAATAACGACGGCTGACCTACTACAGCAGCAATACTCACTTCTCCAGAATTCAAGAATACGGAAACTTCATTTTGCCATGATTTAAGATTGGTGTATTTTTGAGTAAATCCGACATCCCTGGTGCAGTCACCGTGCTGCTGACTACGGCAGCAGCATTTTTCTGAGCCTGCGCACAACACGGTATGTTTAAGGACCCCGGGTGTCTTGTGTGTCTGTGCTGAACGCCGGTCTAAATTTATTTATTTATTTTCTACTGGAAACCGAAATCTTGAACAGAAATTTGTGGTGCACTTGTGAAATGTCGCACGAATAAACATCTTCATTTTATCTTAATATTTCACTTGCAGTTCATCTCTCGCCATTATACAAGACACCCTTTCCCCCAGTACTTAGATATTGACTGGCTGTGACCATTAAGCTTAATGATTAATTACAGTACTAGTAGTAATAATTATGATCTGTTTTATAGCGGTAGTGTATATTAATGAAAATTTAGACTGTAGATATCCCAGATTTAGCCACCAGGCTAATTTCCATGTTGCTCCTAGTAGTTAGGGGTTCAGTGTCTTGCTCAAGGACACTTAGACACGCTTTCTGAAAGAACTAGAAATTGAACCACCAATCTTCCTACTACCAAACAACCACCCTAATATTCTAACAATAGTGTACTAATAGTGGATTAATCATCATCAGCCATATGTGTCCTTGAGCAAGACACTGAACTCCTCACTGTTCCTAAACAACAGGATGGGTTGAATGCAGAGGTCAAGTTTCGCTGTATGTATGTACAATGACACGTGAAAAAAGCTTCTTCTTAAAGAGCTATCTCTGAACAAGAACATTATTCCAGAGGCATAGGTTTTACATTTAAATTTATTAGAATCAAAAGATAGAAGAGTGAACTGTGATAACATGACATGAAATACAAATGGATGGCATGCGCCAAAAACATAATGGGGCTCCCGTGGCAATTTGGGACATCATATGCAAAGATAAAAATGGTGCAAAGTCACAGTGAGAACATGGAAAAAATTCTACTTTTCACAAATATGTTTACTTTTGGTAGTTATATCTACATTACAAATATTCTATGTTGGTGTTCAACAAAATCTTCACTTGCAAAAAACATAAATCTATGTAACATTGTTGGAACATAAATCTGACTGCAATGATCAATATAAATCACCAAAAAAGTCAATTGTATGTTGGCTCTTTCTCGCAAAACCTCCAAAAATGCCCCCAGATTGGTTCACCGTAACACTGGCCTCCACAGAGGCATTGCATCCAGAGTTTCACAAATTGATGGAAGGCTCAATCAGCTAAGAGGTGCATCATGTCACAAAAGGTCCATCAGCAGGTTTGAATGAGGGTGAGGCTGGATAGTCATGTCCAGATATTGTTAGTATCGGTTAAGTATCGGTCAATGAGTGCTGAGGAGCAGGTGTGAGGAATGGTGAGAGTGCTTATGGGACATCAGGATTTTATGTTTGAGCTTCTGGAGGTGTCGTTTTCCCTAAATACTAATATAATGAGATGAACACCTCTTGATGAACCCCACACTATTACTCTTACTTTCTAACATTCCAATATTCCCTCTGACATTGGGGCTACGCTGCTACTTAGAGACATCCATTGGCAAATGTATACGGTGACTTGTCCCTTCTAAATTCATCTGCTGGTCTAGTTTGACACTTACGATATTAAATATTCAAGTGGAATCAAGCGTGATCATTTACAAAATACCACAAAAGTGATGACATATGATGCTGGATTATCAACAAGATTCTCCAAATGAGAATTAAAGCAAATACATTTGTCTCAAGCAAATGTAAGTTTTCACAGGTGTGGAGTTTACATACCAAAGCACAACAGAATACCTCTGTAACCAATTTCACTGATATAAAAATAACCAAATCGGGGCGCCCTGCAGGCTCATATGGTAGAGTGTGTTCCATATAAGGCTGAGTCCTTACCGCAGTGACCTGGGTTCGAATCCAACCCGGGCCTTTCGCTGCATGTCATCCCTTCTCTCTCTCCCCTGCCTTCCCTGTCTCTCTCTGGACTAGCCTATCAAATAAAGATGGAAAATATCAAAAAAGAATAAATCAAAATATTGAGGAATGCTATGTGAATATTAAGCATGCCTCTCTGACACTAATATAAAAGTTAGTCAACAGACCCTGAGGTGATGTCAAATATGGAATTAGTGTGGGTCCATCTATGGAATGGAATCAGATATCATGCTTATTGGTTATAGTGACCAAAGTCCTTCTTTCTGCAGCCATTTCTCCGAAGTTAAGAAAAAGACATTTTGAAATTTTCAGCCTTTGATTTTTAAAGAAAATAAAGCAATTCACACCTTTGCCCCTAACTTCTCAGGTAGCTTACACACTTACATCAAAGGTCCTCTAAGATTTTCCCCTCATAGAAAGTCATGCAAATACTAACCCAACCCTTGTTTTTTAACGCAGTTAGTCATCAATCAATCAATGTCAATTCTTAATTAAATTCACATCAACACCTTGCTTATTAATTGACTATATAATCAGCTACCTATATCAGCACAAGAATTTAACTCCCCTCCTTTCTGTGTGATAGAAATAAAAATCACTCCCATCCATCAAATGGTCACTTCTATAAGACTAGAAAAGCGCTATATAAGAACAAGTCCATTTACTATTTTTGTAAGAGAAAGAATGTGGAATCACTACATAGATGGACAGACTCTAAGATGGACTTCATTACGATGAGAGGGGGGCTTGTGTGAGTGATGTGAGCACCATGTTATTGTAAAAATCTATCACTGAGAAACAAATAGAGCTGGAAAAAAACCTGAACAATCTCAACAGTTTAGAGTTTTTTTAAAAACCAGCATGTACAATGCAAAATAAATCTTCAAATCACATATGGGGATCAGTCAAACAATGTCAACAACAGACAGATTCTGCAGATCAACGTAGTTAAAGATAGAGTGCTAAATCGTTCCTCTGGGGCTCGTGAAAAAGGAGGAAGAGTCATATAAAACAACATATCAGTCTGCCACATGCTGAGGCTCGAAAGGGAAGTTTGGTACCTTTTTGTCTAATACAGTTGGGCCCTCTAAGCATAAACATCAACCAATAGGAGATGAGATTGGTGGTCAGGTCAAACAGTATGAACAGTTTAAGAGTATGAACGAAAGTACAATGTAAGGCTCAAATTACGGCAACTCTCCTACTAGGAGATATGTCATAGGACTGGGGATGCAGGTCACAGTTAAAAATGTAAAGGAAAACAAAACAACTAAGAACTTTCTATTTAGAAATTCCAATGAAACAAATAAATGTCCTTTACGGAGCAGCAGTACATGCAGATGTTCTGGTCCTGTAGGAATTAAGGCACCAGAGGTTTCCAAAAATCCCCTTAGATATATTATTTATAGATTCATGTACATATAAAAACAACAAAACTCTTCAAGTGTTTTAAAGGCAGTCTATGAGAGTGCATACAACATAGTGATGTGGTGTCAGCTGGTTTCAAAACTGAGTGCCCCCCATCTTCTGCAGCAAGGGGATCTGTTGGGATAAAAGCAAAAACACAAAAACAAAACTTAGATTTCTTCAAGACAAATGTATTGGTAGAAGAACCCTGTGGCAAGCTATCAATGTCATCATTGTTCATGTTCCTGTGTTCTCCAGAGCTTCCAGTTGTGGTTTTAGACAGTCCAATTCACAAGAATCCCACATTATGAACATTTAGAAAAACAAAATACCACAAACATGACCAACTGTGGGGTTTGACTATCAATCAGTCCTGTGATGAGAATTACCACCATTATTTTTTTCGGGGGGGGTCCAGTTCACAACTTCATCTAAAGGTGCATTCTTTACTTACAGACCCTTACAGACTACATTCATTCCATAGCAGCTAGCCATAAATTTAACCATCAGAACTACCACAAATGTTGCTTCTCTGATTGTGGTCTGGCAAGGCTCAATAGCCCTTTGTCTGTGTTTGGAGCATTGTCATTGGCGTAGACCAAAACAACATGAGGTGATTGAATCAGCCTTTAATCAGTCAGAGCAGCAATCTCCATGACGCAGAACCAGAGTACCACATTTCCACACGTGCTGGTCTGCTAGTCGTAAACATCACTACTGGTAGCAGGTCAGTCCATGTAGTTAGTTATGTTTTTGTAGCTCGGATAGAGTGCTCGCTTCGGGAACTGACAAGCCAGATGTTGCAGGTTCGAACCCACCACAGGGCATCAGGAAGGGATTCAGCCTTAATTCCGAAGTACCATCTAAGACCATGTTGACCCCCACAATGTTGGGACCTCTCGTATAATATATATGATAGATGTATGGCATTTATTTTAGTATATAGCATTATAATGCAACATATAAGCATGACAAGTTAAAATCATTCAGCCATAACAAAACTTTTAAAAATTTTGACATACCTTGCTGTGCACACATAGATAGCACCAGCATTCGATTATTCCATTTATCTATTTTCTTTACTATATGTTAGTACTAGAAGCTGCTGTAAACCAGACCGAGAGGTCCCGGAGTGCAAAAAAACCAAAACGTTAACAACAAAAAAGTCCCCAGTGTCGTGTTATGGTGGTAAATAACCTGGAAATGTTGGTCTTGACTGAATTCGTTGATGTGCTTGGCTATTATCACAGTATTATCTACAATTGACATTAGTGATTTTGGGGGGCGGGGTAACTTTTTATGCATGTATGCATGTGTTTTTCTTTGCTGATTTTTTTGACCGACAAAGCTGTTTTTTAAAAAATGGACACAAGAGGTTCCAGATCCGCGGACCAGGCCCCGAAGTGTAGGCAGTTCAAAAATGAGAGGTCCCGGAGCTTGCTCCAGCATACATTAAGCACTGGATACAAGCAATTGTTTGGAGAGTGCTCACCCTCAAAGCAGCATGACTTCATGCTCCTCATGTTGGATTGAAGGCAGACCGCACGCTAGTGACTCACTAGAGGCTCACTAGTGCTTTTTGAGGTAAAAAGCAGCATTACAAGATAGGATGCACCAGGGCTAGCTAGTAAGCATGCTACCTTCAGTAGATATATCTTTGCCATACAATACATAGATGTCTGGCATAAGATCAAACCCTTATTTCCCCATGTTCCACAGTGGGTTCAAACATGCAGCCTCTGGCTCGCCAGATCGCAAAGCAAATGCTCTACTACTGAGCTACCACAGCCTCTTCACATTCTGTTGATCATTTCAGTTAATTAAGGAAAGAAGAAACTCTATTTATTATTGTATACACATAAATCAAAATGTGTTCTCTGCATTTAACCCATCATATTGTATAATAGCTGCCCACTGCTCCAGTACAATAAGATGGGTTAAATGCAGAGGACACATTTCATTGCAGAACTACAATGACCATATAGAGTGGCTTTCCTAAAAGTCGTTTCATAGATTAAGATATTTGACAACTATTTTGCCTTGTTTGAAAGGCTGCAGCAACACTTATACCTCACAGACTAGATGGCAACAGTTCCCAGTTACCTTGGATATGTCAACTCCAGTAAGAGCATTGATGGAGACGGGCAACTCAGCCAGAAGGCGGTTCACCTCCCCTGTCACACGACTGCCCTCCCCACTCAAGATGATAATCTCATTGGTCCTGGCCAATGGAGCGGCCACCTTGGCAGCAATCTGCAAAGAAAAGCCCACTTGTTTACTGTGACTATAAAACATTTATCACCTCCTACATCACATGTTGAGATTGCGTTTTATGGTATGGGCTCATGACCAATGAGTCACTCAAGATGTAGCAGTTTTGGAATTCCTCATATAGATTAAGGTGGTATCAAATTATTTTTCTCCAGCTATTAGCCAGAGAGGTGACATGGATTAGATTGTCAGGACATTGTCGAACATTCTGGAACAAATATGGGTGGGGGAAAAGAATAATACATGCACCAGTCTCCCACATTCACTGTACTGATTCCCTTGAGCAAGGCATTTAAACCAATCTGCTTCAGCCAAGCTGCTCAGTCAGCAAAATATAAGCAATGACATGTGAGTGTGTATCTAAACAAATCCTTAGGCAGCTGACCCAAAACAAGGCATTTCTCAAATGTGGATAAGTGAAAAATATGTGAATGAAGTCAAGTCTAAAGTGGGATATTGGTGGAAAGGAACATCCACACCAGGTCACTGTTTCATGAATGGATAAAAGTTATTTTAAAAAGGCACATCTATCCATTAGCCCACAAACCCAACCAATATATGGCACAGGTCTGTGCATTACCTTGGGTAAGGCTTCGAGAACCAGGGCAGTCTGGGCTGCCTCACCATACTGCAGATAGGCCTCGGCCTTCAGCCTCATCTTCTCGGCTTCTGCCTTGCCCACAGCCTCAATAGAGGCTGCCTCTGCCTCACCAATCTTCCTGATCTTCTCTGCCTCAGCCTGGGCAATCAACACCTTCTTCATTCTGACAGACGTAAATAAAACAACCGAAAACAGTGATATAAAAAAATGACAGTTTTCTTTACTGAGGCGAGAGGGAAAGATCATCGCCAACCCTTCCAACCCATGACATTGTCTCTTCAAAACACTCCTCACTGGCAGGATGCTACGGTGTGCAAAGCCAGAACTTCATGCCACAAGAACAGCTTCTTCCCTACAGCAGTAGGCTTTTCTAACAAGCCCACAGACACCCACAGATCCTGACATTGACATCCATCCACACCTATTACATTGCAGGCATTTAGCAGACACTTATTCAGAACAACGTAAACCAAGTAAGAAGTTAGGGGTTTAGTGTCTTGTTCAAGGACACTTTGACATGCTATATGCAGGACCAGGGATCGATTCTGTAACCTTCCGATTGCCAAATGACGGCTCTATCCATTGAGCTATGCCCCCCCCTTTTTTTCCCAACTGTGCTGTGGGGGGGCAATAGCTCAGTGGGTAGAGCGGTTGGTTGCCTGGCGATCGAGGTGTCCTTGAGAAAGACACTGAACCCCTAAAGTCTCCCGGAGCGCCATATGGTGGCAGCTCACTGCTCCTATACGATACATTAAATGCAGAAAATTCCATGTTCTTGTATATGGACATAAATATGATTCTGATTTGGTAAGGAAGAATCTCTGGTAAAATGTGCCCAATGACCTCACTGAAAACAGATAATCTATTACATTACAGGCATTTAGCAGACACTTATACACTATACTTAACTGGCTCGTCATATCTTCCAGTCAGCTATAGACCTCAGTGTATTTCAAATAGCACGCTAAAATTTGCATTAAAGTGAAAAAAGTTTTAAGATCTGATCTGAAGAAGTCCTTAAAAAGAAGAGGCACAAAATCACAGAGAGATCAGGTAGATGGAAACCAGAAAGTCAAAGCACATTGAATTGCAGGGACCCACCACTCAGACTGATGGGCCAAGTTGAAAGCCCCGTTGGTGGGATGTCAAAGCACCCTTGAGCCAGGTACTAAATTTAACTGACACTGCTCCACTGGCTCTCAGTGGGAGACGTGGTAAAGGACAAAAGAAAATACTTTTTAATAGATGGGACCTCACTCACTTCTGCCCCTCAGCCACCTGCTCCAGTCTGAAGGCCTCAGCTTCAGCAGGCCTCTTGATCGTGGCAACGAGCTCCTTTTCAGTGCGGTCAATCTCCTTCTCCTCAATGGTGATCTGCTTCTTCCGCTGCACCACTTCAATTTCAATCTCCTCCAGACGAATCTTCTGCTGCTCCTTGGCTGCCTGGAGCTCATAAGCCAGCTGGGCCTCTGCTTTCTGATAGGCAAGAAGATGGACACACACACACGCACGCACATACACACACACACAGCAAAGTGTTGACATGACAGAGAAATGGCTGAGACGGTTGAGGTTGACCCACTTTACTTTGCTATGACGTAGACAATGTTGCATCTTTCTACTCATCCCCAACCACCACCTCCAGACTTCATGTGAGGCTCTCAAGAATCTCGGTCACCAACCTTGGTGTTGACTTCCTGGTTGAAAGCAGCTTTCTGCAGTTCCAGTTCTCGTTTGGAGTCTGCCATCTTAGTATCTGCCAGGAACTTGACATCCATCATCTCCTTCTTGCACTCTGCCTCCTATTGTAGAGGAGAGATGCAAGGAGCAGTCCAACATGCCAGAATGTGGTTGATTTGCAAATTAAGGTTTCACCAACATAACTTGCTGTGTTGCTCATAGGAACACTTACCATTAACATGACCCATTTAAAACCTGGTAGTAAAATGATACCTGCATCCGGATATGTTATTCAGATAATAAACGACTGAAGTTTGCCTTTGTGTCTAAATTTGTTTTTTCATTATCCTAATTGAGACCGGCTCTCTGTTCTCCAGGGCAAAACCTGCGCATGAGTAATTTAAGGTGGTAGCGAAGCAGCTGTAGGCTAGGTGTCAGCACGCCAGGTGAAAGATCACCAGAGATGCTTTTACTGTACTGCCTACTTCTACCTTTTCTCTGTCAAGGAAGGGATCATTTGACATTTTTCTGTTAGGAACAAACAGGAAAGAAGACTGGCCCTATTTGCAGCAATTGCATTTGCTGCTACTGTAAATGCTATGACAGTGAATTGGTCACTGTGGATAAGAGAATAGAGTAATGAGTGACTTACGACGTTGAGTTTGCGTAAGTATGGATGCCAGCATGTTGTACAGATTGCATTTAGATCCAAACACAGAGTGAGCCAGACTATCTCCTAGATGTGGTCAGGCCGATCTGATCACGATGCAGTAATATCTTACATTAACATGCATATTTCTTTGGATAAAATGTGCAGAATCAGATTCCATTTTAATATCAAGTGTAAACAGTCTTTAAAAAAACAGAAATTAAAAAGTTGTTATAAAGATAAGATCAACTTGACACAAATCTGTAGACTTAGGGGTTCTTACCCGTATCCCAGCATCCCTCTCTGCTTCAGCCACACCAATGTCCGCGTCCCTCTGAACTGCTGCGGTCTGAGTCTTTCCCAGGGAACTCAGGTAATCCAGTTTATCGTACACATCCTGGCGCACAAACACACAGACACACACACCAGAGTTTATCTCTCAGGATACTGTGGCTCAGACTTCTCCTTTTACAGGCTGAAATCTCAGGACAACAATATCAGAACACATCCTCTATCCATGCATGGTAACATCTTATTGCTACCGCTGAAACAAATGCTATCTGTTAACACACCAGTCATCATAACTGTTGTCACAAGTAATTTAGCTCACTTGCAACTCAGGCTGTTGCTGCTCTCACATGATTGGCTGCACTATGAGAACAGCACAGTCAAAGCTCGAGTTAGAAAAGTAACAGTGCAAAAAAAGATCCAGAGTTGTAGATATGAATGATAAATGTGCTCATAAATCTAGTCAAGAAGAAACAAGAAAAACAGTAGAAGTTTGATTTAGGCTTGCAATAAGCGAGCTAACTGATCTCAGTATCGCAGGCACTATTCAGATCAGATGGATGTCACAGAGATAGACTTTGTGCCTTAAGCAAAGCATCATGATTAGCAACTGTGTCTCCAGTGTGGTTCATACAGTTCTAATGTACAATGGTTAGGACAGATACGATGGAATCCTCCAGCCACTTAATGGGATTTTGGATAAAGTATACGAGAGGTCCATATAGTCTGGCAATGGAAGATGGACTATATACACACTGTGAAACAACAGTACACATCCCGGCCAACAGACACCACTATTTTGAGGTAGGTTAAAGGGTCTTTTTATGTCATGATTAGTCCCCATATTGTAGGGCTGGACACGACTTAGATATAACTTAGCGGGGATAAAGGCCACATACCCTTTTTGACATCCCCACAGTGGGTTTAGACCCACAGCCCCTGGCTTTTAAGTTCCCAAATCACATGCTCTACCACTGACCTACCACGGCTCTAATCAATTATGACCTGCCGTTACTGTGAAGGACACAACAATATTTAAAATCAACATATTAATATCCAAGAGGGTTGAGAAAGCAAGTTAAATGTCTGGTTGAAGTTTAAATGAATAGCTCATTCCTGCCTGCAGCAAAGTAATGTCCCTGATAAAGGCTGTGATCAATACATAATTCATCCATCCATCATAAACCGCTCATCTGAAATTGGGTTGCAGAATAATGCTGGAGCCTATCCCAGTTTTCATTGAACAAAAGGCAGCGATGCACCCTGGACAGATCACCGTTTCATCTCAGGGCTTGAGCAGTTAAGGGTTCAGGGTCTAGCTCAAGAACACTTTGAAATACTTTCTGCAAGAGCTGGGGATTGAACCACCAATCTTCTGATTACTAGATGACTGCCTTACCTCCTGAGCTATGCTGCCCCTTATCAAGACATAATTTACCAATGAAATTAGCATCAATATCAGAATTTTAACTCACTTCTTTACATACAACATACAACATATGTTCTGGCTTAGCTTTGGTTTCTCTTGCATCCTCTTTTCCCCCCATCCGAATTCCCCGAATTGCCTCCTGCTGGGTCAGTCACTTTGATACCCCTCTAGAAAGTTGACAAGAAGGAGGAAGCCGTAGCATGTGTCTTCTCCAAGTCACATGATGACTAGCCCTCACTATTTTTCACATTGCAGTCTCGCGGGGAAAGCACGGTGTTTGGCCGGAGGAGAACGAAGCAGAGCACTTTCCCTTCACTTAACCACGAGGGCCCCGATGACTCAGAGGGGACACTAGCAAACCCTGAGTCTTTTTTTCCAACCGTACCCTTATCCCCATGTGAGGCTTAGTCAATTATGCCCACTAACTATGGACCTCTGGCTGTGGTTAGAAACGGTGCAGCCAGAATTCGAATACCCAACCTTCATGAGACAGAGATGCACTGAACATAGGTGCCTTAACCCCCTATGCCATCCCCCTACATGTCTTTGATGGTGTCAGGAAACCAGAGGCCCCAGAGGAAACCCACGCAGACACAGGGAGAACATGCAAACTACATTACAAAATTATACCTTCATCGTTTTCTTGCTCACTAGCAAACACATTGCTTATAGAACATATCTTATGTAACACTGACATTATCTATGCTTATAGACATGAAAACAAGGCCCATAGATGATAGTTCCTGTTGGCTTTTCTTGCCCCTGTTGACCTACCTTAATGGTAAAGCTGAGAATCTCTATTCCCATCCTGCCTACGTCAGGGGCTGCTACCTCCCGCACCAGCTTGGCAAATTGGTCCCTGTCCTGGTATATCTGCTCCACAGTAAGAGTACCTGCAGAGAGGAGACTGGATGAGCATCTTGATACATAATCACACAAGAGGACAGGTATACATATAAAAAAATACCTAAAATCATCTGCATGAGTACAGCAGGTGTATATAGCATATCTCCATTTTCCCAACAGCATGATCAAAATATTGCGACTCTACTAGTCACACTATTTTGACCTACTTGTTGACACCTGATATACTGAAAATACCCAAAATGATCCCTCAAAAGTCCGCTCTCATCAGCATGTCCCAGTGAGAGTTGCTCCTACCAAGAATAGAGCGCAGATGTCCCTCTAAGGTCTGCAAGACAACTCCTTTGATTTCCGCCACAGTTTTACCCAGGAACTGCTCACAAGCCACGGCCAGCAGGTCATGGTCAGTAATGACTTTCACCTGAAGAAGAAAGAAGATGGAAATGTCAGCTCTCCTTGTCTGTTACAAAGATAGCAAATAGGCTCAATTGAGAAAGTGAATGGTATTGAATCTTGAGATTATATTCCGTGTTTCCTTAAGAATGCCACTCATACTGTCATCAATCTGTCTTTGAGAAACGGACACCATTAATCCACAGCAAACCAGTGAGGGGTTTGAGAGCTACCAAGTCGCTGATGCTCCTCAGCAAATAATAATCATATTAGACCTCCTGACAACTGTATTATTTCTCTGCTAATGGAAAAAAAGACTTTGAGGATTTTGAAAAATGTTGCATAAGATTGAATTGATCTCTTTAAAATGAACATTTTGTCCATGTTTCTAAATCATTTAGGTATTATATAACACATTCTATAACAAGTACATTGCAAGAACACAACAGACGAAATTACATCCAAAAAATGACATTATAACACAAACGAGTAGGAAACTGCAGAAAAAACCCTCGTAACCTCAAACCTGGATAAACTAGAGAGACAATCTCAGGTATATCTGTTTACCTGTGCTACTCCCGTGACTGTTATGGCCACGCCTTCCGCAGTCTCCACATCCTCACATCTGGGCTGCAGAGTCATGATTTCTAGGGTTATCCTAAAGGTTGATGTGAGAAAGACAATATCACTGCAGCATAGTGCAGACAAGAATACGAGAGCTGTAAACTGAGGATGGAGGGAATAAACAGTAGAATAGTGCCTTGCTACATTTCATATTATATCTACCTGTTGTGGCTCTATTCTATGGGTAGTGAGGACCCTACACATTTTTATAGTTGATGGTCATAATGTCAATGAGATTTCTACACACACGGGTACTCTTAGAAAGGCCTAGTCTCTTCTAGATCATTGGATAGATAGATCTAAGACACTCTAGATTTTCCTCCTTTTAGAATATTGTGTCATGTCCCTTATGTATTTTATGTGACCATTACTAATCAGTCATTGCACTTGTTTTTTGTTGCAATTAAGTAAATCCTGAAGGACTTTAAAAAAAGATTCCTAGGAAAGGTTTAGCTTAACTGCATTGTAAAACTTCAGACTGACAGGACAGTCCATGCAGAGTAGAAGGAGAAATATGTGTAACAAAAGTACAAAACGTTTGACCATGGAGGTTTCACATAGACTACTGTCTTTGGGACTAACACGGTCTACTAGGCTGACACTGCCTTTGAGTCAGTGTGGCTCAGTAGGTAGACCGCACGCCAAGGAGTCAAGCGTTACGGGTGTGTATCCCATCGTGTAGCTCTGTAAATGTGAGGCATTCATTGTAAAGCACTCCGAGTGGTCACTACAATAGAAAAGCTCTATATAATAACAAATCCATTTGGCATCTAACATTCCTTGACACATTGACATGAAAATGTAGGCCAACAGTCAGGGCCTACTGTGAAAAGATTGACCTTAGCAACACAGTTAAACTTTTGAAGTTGTTATTATCTTCTACATAAAGGAACGAGAACGGAGACATTCGTGCAACTCAGGCTTCAAACTGCAAACTGTTTTCATTTGAAACACCCTTGGGCACTGACAGAGTGCAGGTAACTCAGCAAAATGCTATGGAAAAAGGCCCTCATCCTGTCACAGTGTCACCGCCATCCTGTCACTGTGCCAACTCAAAGGATTCATTGGTTTAGAGGCCCTGGATCTTGGTTGTGGTGTAGCAATTCTCAGACTTTCTAACAGAATGAGCGGGAACAAAATACTTTGCGGGCTCTGTGAGTTTGATCCACAAATCCACGAAGATTCACTTTTATCTGGGAGGCAAAACACATTGAGGAAAATCCTAAACAGGGCTGCTAAGGCTGTGTCCGTGGAGTGTGATGTCTTTCCTCATGTAATGTTACCTTTGAGTGTTAGAGATGAGGCACCAGGCCCAGGCCCACCCTCCTACCACATAGGTCTTGTTATCAGAGCCACAGCATCCACCTAGGGGAAGAGACAGGGCAGTTGAGAGGCATTCCCAGACAATACTTCAATAATGCAAACCTGGCTGGATTTTCTATAACTTGGGGCATAATCCATTTGAAGTAATAGACAACTAGAGTGGGTAAATAAAAGCACAGGGGAACCCATTGAGCTTGTTTTATGCCAGTCTTAAGACTTGGTTGAAATCTGAGCAAGAATCTGAACCGATATATCTAGCTATGGGTGTTTACCACATGGCCTTTTCAGTGCAGCCCGACTAGCGGCCGGTCATAAGACTGAATATGACTGGTTGGCTAACCATGTGAGATAGCCATGGCAACACTACTTACAAACCCAGGAATCAGTAAGGGAGAAAGTCCCTTAGACAACACAAGGAACGCCTTGGCATTGCTTACAATATATGATGAAAGGAAACCAGAGGATCTGGAGGAAAGTAATGCAACACAGGGAAAACATGAAAATCCCATACAGATAGGACCTGGGATGTGAATTGAACCCAGGACCTTCTTGCTGTGAGGCAACTGCGCTCACCACTGCACCACCCACTTGTAATTAGAGTGGGTGACCTAGTAATCAGAAGGTCACCGGTTTGATCCCTGGCTCCTCCAGAGAGTGTCAAAGTGTCCTTGAGCAAGAAACGGAACCCCCCCAACTGCTCCCCAGGTGCTGCAGCTGCACCAATGCTACTGTACAATAAGACGGGTTGAATGCAGAGGACAAATTTCATTGGAAGAATACAATTACCAGATAAAGTGGCTTTCCTTTGTGTGTCACACTGAGATTTTCTCAGATCTGGGATTCTAACATTCAATATTATCCATTTTACAGAACTTGATTTTGTCTTACACGTTATAATATGCATGTCAAATGTAAACTGTAAGATGTCATCTGTGCTTGGTTCAAGATCTAGAAAAGTGTGAACATGTACATATAAATTTCATTTAATACATATTAATACTGTAGGGGTGGCATAGCTCCAGAGGTAGGTGGTCATTTAGTAATGGAAGGTTGGTGGTTAAATTCCGTGCCCCTTGCAGAAAATGTGTCAAGTGTCCTTGAGCAAGATACTGAACCTTTAACTGCTTGGAACTACAGATGAACATTAGCCTGGTGGCTAATTCAGATGTATTTAAAGTCTAAATGTTCATTAATATGCTCTGTCCCTATAAAGGAGATTATTAATTAACTTACTGTTTTGTTTGTATATTTGCATCCCTTTGACTGTAGAGAAAAAAAGTTAATAGTTGGCAAGCTTACATGCTTGACTACCATTCAAGGCCAGAGAGGAATGGTCAGGAATTGTTGAACAGTTTGGCCAAGCGAGGTTCATCAAACAGAGGCTACCTTTAGACGACTTTCACCGGTTGTTGGTTAATTCCACCATAGTCGAGCTTCAACTTTGGACATTTGAAGTGTCAGTGTGGTTAAAGGTTAATAGAAACTGGCAGATTAACTGGCTTATAAATCAGTGTAGAATTCAGTGAGGACACCTCAGCTCGTCTCATCTCCACTGCATTAAGCTAGCTCCGTGGCTGCTAGCCCTACGAGCTAACGTTAGCGAGGTAGCTCGGAGGAGAGGAAACACTCACCGGAGACGACCAGAGCTTCATTTGGTCCAACCGTGAGGCAGCCTCCCATCGTTTTCTCTTTCTTCTTGGTACCGCGGTGGGTGAGATGAAGGTTTCAGACGAGATAGCAGTTGGCCGTCACTTCCACTCACACCAGAAGGGGACACGCCTCATGAATCTGAGCCCTCAGCGAGTCAACAAGGTGGAGACCCCGCCCCGTGTGGCCCTGACGCACACTGGGAGTGACGTCACACGACCGAACCAGGCTGCCACCCCGGCCGCTGTCCCTGTTCACACTCCTTAAGTCAGGTCAAGTCAAGTCTGGTCAGCTTTCTTTGTATGGCCCGTTATCACAGTGGGCTTTACACGAACACAAAACCCTGTCCTCAGACCCTCAAACAGATCTATCCCGCACTAGCACGAAGAATCAAAAAACAAGTCTTTGTGACCCATAT
>OMLC01055466.1:0-12368 GCA_900302585.1 Regalecus glesne
GTGTGTGTCTATAGAGATCACAATGCTGTATGCTTGATTTTATGCATCTACTAGCGATCAATGGGGCAGAAATAGCCAAATTCACACATTAGGGGGGTTCAAATACCTTTGGCTAACTATTTAGTGTATTTTCTTAAAAAGCTCAAATAGATTTGATTCTTAAAATCCCATTCAAAGAGAGATGTGACAGCAGCACTACTTTGTTGTGTTGATTACATCTCTGACTACTAAGATTGTTGTATCATCATTCTATGTGAAGTACCTGTGAGAGCCATGAAACCGAAGTCAAATTTTATACGAAAACCTACATGGCCAATGAACTGATTCAGATGTTATGTGTTATGTTACACGATGTTTTATCATGTTATTGTTGGAGCGCTGAAGTTGCTTAGATATGTGTATAGATGGTTCAAGACACATCTATAAGCAACACAGCTCATGCTGTGATATAAGACTAAAGATAGAATGATCATATTACCTCATGATTATTTGATGATCATAATATCTACCTCCATAAAAATAATACAAGTCTAACAGATATAGCTAGTCACAGTGAAATGTTAGTGGATATGTCTCAGATAGAATTTTAACTTAATTTGGTGTTTTCCTGCAGACCCTTTGATCACTCAAAGACGATGAATGGAAACCCTTCTTCAGCTGTGTGGAGATGACCTGCCACCCTATAGGGCATGGTCAGAATGGGGCCAGATGTGCCCCTTCTTAACGAATACAAGCAGGAATTCTTCTGGAAGCGCTTCCCTCAGACTGTGTTGGGGGGTCCGCGCTTCAAGTTGGGCTACTGTGCCCCACCCTATGTCTATGTCAATCAGGCAGTCTTGTTCTTGACACCATGGCTGTTTGGTGGTATCGGTACCTTGCTTTGCCAGCTACAGCTGCTCAAGGAACTTCATGCTGCAGTGCTCTCTGGCTTGCTCATGTTTGGGGCTGCAGTGGGTATTCAGGCCCTGGCTGTATATGCTGCCCGGAGGAGTGGTACTGTGGAGAGATTAGGGGCACCCAACATTCTAGCTGATGAGGAGGAAGTGGAATTCACCAACTGTGTTGACCCAGAGACTGTCAGGTTCATTGCCCCTGGGAAGAGATTTGGTCTGAATGTGGTACTGCATACAGCCTTGGCTGGTGTACTCTGTGGCTTTGGAACATGGTATGTGTTCCTAGGCAGATTGACTGCTCTCTATGGTAGCATTGGTTTATCATTGGTTGTCTTCATCCTGAGCTGGGTGACCCTGTGTATAGCAGAGTATTCTCTAGTGGTCAACACGGCCACAGAGACAGCCACTTTCCAGGCACAGGACACATATGAGATAACCCCACTCACCCGGCCCCTATACATCTTGACTTTTGTTGCTGTGGACATCGCTGATAGGTGAGAAACAACACACTGAATGTCTTTTCAATTGGGAAATGATCTAAAGGCATGCTGATTCTAAAACGATTAAAATTTTTATAGATTAATAAAGGACCAAGTTGCAATAACTCCATCACTACTGTCATTCAGGTTCACAGGGACTATCCCTGAGCTCCAAACAGCCAGTCAGGTTCTCCATGTGTTGTTCCTCTTCCTACCTCTGCTGTGGGCACTGGGTCTGCTGTCTCCACCAGATGCCTTGCTCCTATGGGTCATGGAGCAGGTTCTCGTATTTGGGTTTGGTGGCTCACCCATGTCCAGTAACTTCAGGTAAGACTGGATAATCTTGACAAAATCAAATATCACAATATTTTTAACCAAAGACCTTGAAGTTTAAAAGGTGACATATTTTGGGGGTGACCATTGTTGCTTTCATAAGATAGTTATGCATTAAAATATTCTGAGAAGTGATCATGAATTGTGTGGCTCTAATGACCAAGGTAGAGGCATTCAATGTTCTTTTCACTCACGTAGAACATCTGATAATCTCAGAAGATTGTATCACTATTGAAAAACAACGTTAAAGACCAGAAAAATACAAAAGTTGAATTGTATCGTGAAATTAATGATAACCAAAATCCAAGATGTTTAGATTCATTGCAATAATGATTTTATATCAACATATTACCCAGCTCTAACTTATGGGAGAATATGTGATTCTATCTCTTGATACAGTGTTTCATCAATAAAGTGAATTAGTTGAGGGAGTTGAGTGACATGAAATGAATTTATCAAAGATAACACAATTTAAAGGTATTGCTGTTATATCTGAAAATTATTGCATCATTAAAAATTTTCACAGTAAAAGAAAAATATATCAGCACTTATGATGAACTACTTGATGCTTTTTATCATATCGATTCGATGATTAGTAAAGATAGCAATGCTTTCAAACGACGCATTACTCTTTCCTGTGTCCTTATGATATAATGTGCTGTGACTTTTCTTTTTTCCTTTCCAACAGGCTGCTGGTGATGTTTTTTGCATCTGTTACTGTAGCTCTTTGCAATTTCTTCCTACCATCTACGATTGGTGTGGTTCTCTTCTCCATCTCCATGGGATTTCTCCTGAGCCTGGACCTCAGCCAAATTGGGACTCTCTGTACAGGATCCGGGTCAGCTTTGGGGTACTGTGGCTGGTTTAAGGGAAGATCCCTTGCTCCTCATGTTTCTTTTGGTTGGCATCTGGGCTGTAGGGAACTGCTGCTGTACTTGTGCCTGCTCTTAGCAGCCATGGCAGAGGCTGGACTTTTGCACCACTTCTTCAGCACAGCTAAGCTCCAGAGCTTGGTTAGGGGACCCCAGGCTCCTGTCAGCTACCTCCTCCTTGTCCTCTTTGTCCTCTGCTGGATTCTCAGAGAGATCCAGGGCACCTATGTCTTGGGAGGTGTGTTCCTCAACCCTTTGTACCCAAGAGGAATGTCTAACGTACAGACATTTAAGCAGAGAAGCAAAGGTCTTCATGTTGCTGCAGTGATCAGAAGAGTCCTCCTCAGTTTAGGTAAGCTTGTCATTAATTTTCATTTTGAGTCTCTCTCTCTCTCTCTGAGCTTGATGTTTGCTATGTGACAATGGCAGTGGGGTTTCTTTTCTTTTATACCCCTATTTTGGTTATTGTGCTTCACTTCACAGTGTCTCCGTTTGCAATGATAGCTTACCTCTCCATGGACAGCTCTCTCCAGGTGCTCCACACAGCTTCCCTTAGTGTGGGATTCACACGGGCCTATAGAGTGGTATATACACATAAGCACTTATCTGTACACTCATAAACTGTAAATATAAACATTAAAAGAACAAATATTGTGAAAATAATGTTAGTGTTGAAAATGAACATTTTCTTTTTTTGCTGTTTGGATTGCTGACACTGCCATGGCATATAGTGAACATAATTGATTACAATACGTTATGTTGAGTTTTCATAGAAAAGAATGGGTAATAGGTTTGTGTTACTATTCTCCCTAAGAGAAAGTAATTTTGCTGGGTTTATTTTGAATTTATTTTATATTTGGGTCGCAATAACTCTGCATTACAGCACGCACTTTGGGAACTGATGAGCTAGATTTTGCGGGTACAAACCCACCACAGGGCATCAGGATGGGCATCTGGCATTAATCCTCTACGCTCCCATCTAAGTCCATGTCCACCCTCGTAACGTGAGAAATAATTTTGACTTATAAAAATGGACCTCTTATATTGCTCACAACAAATTTATGTTCACTACATCTGGTGACCTTTAGCATTTGTAGTTTCACAAAGCTAATTAGAAAAGTACTATATGCGAACAAGTCCATCTACCATTTACATGTATTTGAAAAAAAATCAGTGAAAATCTAGATGCCATATTCAGGTTATACTTATCGTGTTTTTCACACCCCAAACCTCCCTCCCATGCCGAAAGGATAGCTTTGATAAAATCGTTTACATGATGGAGTAATGTATTAATGGGTTCATGATCAGTTTTTTTTCTCATGTTCATTGATTCATGTCCTTGAGCAAGACACTGAACCCCCTATCTGGTCACTTGATGTATGTATCGCTCTGGATGAGAGCATCTTCTAAATGCCTATAATGTAATAATGTAGTATATAGATATATCAAAGGTAAAAAGCACTGACATGTTTGTTAATGCGTTCATGTTCATCGGGTTGATGGGGTTTCTGTGTTTTTTACATTTATAAATCAAATTTTATAAGTCCCAAGTATTTTTGTTTATCCATGTTTATAGGGTATCCACATAGCTTTTGTCTTTCTATATGTCATTCTCTGCCATAGTCAGTTAGTTGCATGCTCTGTGCTGTACTGATGTGCAGGTATGGCAGAGCCCAGAGGAGGCTCTGCTCCAGATGGTGGTGGTAGTCTCAGTACGCCTGATGGCTGGTGATAAGCTGTTACCAGGCTGGGATAACTTGGGAACCGGAGTTCAGCTTCTTCTGGTGAGAGAAACTTTTAACACTGAACCTTTTATTCACCTTAGGTTATTTCTAAATGTATATTGCTACTGCATAGGTTTTTAAAATATTGTCATCCAGTGATTTCACACTTCTCTTACCGGCTTCCTATTTAAATGTAACAGAAGAGTAGATAGTGCTGAAAAATATTTTACCTCCAGACTTGATATGTGGTTTTAAGTCAATTGACTGTCTGTGCAAACGCCATTAACAGTAATTGGGAAAGGGGCATTCTGGACTTGTAAAATATTTGTCTGAATTATCAAATGATCAATTATCACACCCTAACCTGCCTCACAAGATATATTATTATAATGTCATCTTTATTATTTGAAGGGAAGGGAAACAATACCACAAGTTTAATGGCATTCAATGCTTGCCTGTTACTACCTATCTCAGGTGGGCTTCCTGAGTGACAGAGTAGTTCAATTCCTGGCCAAGCTGAAGTTCACCGTTACAGTGCTAGTGACATCATGGACAGAGAAGAAGCAGCGTCGTCAGTCAGCCGGAACTCTCCTGGCCCTTAACGCCTCCCTGTGCCCACTGCTGCTGGCAGTGGTGACCCTCTCTGCCATGCTGTCTGCCCCTCTCCTTCCCCTTTTCACCCTACCCATTTTCCTAGTGGGATTTCCCCGGCCTCAGCGCAGTTGGCCAGGGCCCGTAGGTACTGCCTGCCCCTGCCCTGACTCCATCTTCTACCAGCAGATGAGTAGCAGTCTGGCTTCTGCTCTCAGAAGAGCCTTTGCCAGAGGGTCCCTTGGTGAGTTAGCATTGATTGATTTCTCAAAAGTTCTCCCTCAGATAGGTTCCTCTTTTTCTTTCACGGATGTTTTGGAAGCAAAAGGCAATGTTTCAATATTCATGGTAACTATAAAGATAGTTTATTTCTTGGCTATTTGTCTTGGAATTTTGCTGTTTGTTACATATTTCTCTACTGATGAAGCTTTGCCTTGTAAAGCCTGCAGCATTCAGAAACCCCCACTGCCAGGCTGCACTTTGGGATGTTAACAGAGCTCTGGCAGTGTTCACATTGAATTTTTTTCTTACATTGTGTGTTGACTCGTTGCATTTTGAACTTTACAGTGGGTCAAACCTGGACTGTATGCAGATGAAAGAGCAGGATCTGAGTACCTCTTATAGATTATTACAGGAAACGTTAATGTTGTAAGCAGCTCATTGAAGCCGCTGGCAGTGATGCAAGCTCACAGGATACTGTTGAGCTTCCTGTGAAGTGACCCGAACAAAATAGCTCTGATCTGTATTCATTACATCCAAATGTTTCCACACCATTAACCTTGTAATACTCTTAGGCCAACTGGAGCTGCTGCTGGGATTTTTGTACAGTGCTCTATGTGCTATCAGGAGGGGGCAAGTGGAAAAAAAGCGGTGCAAGTACAAGCTTAATTATTTATGGGTGATGGTTCAAAACAGAAAGAAAAACTGTTGCAGTGATGTAATTCCTTAATCTTATTGTTTCCTTAGCTAGCCTAGGGTGTCCTAGTTGTGATGTATAATTCAGAGTAAGTATGCGTTTAGTCCTTTTGATGCTCACGGTCTAAAGATGGCTGTTTTGTAGCATTCTTTGTTTTCTATGCCCCCCCCATGTGACAAGGGAGGTTGTGCATCACTGAGCAATAAGCAAAAATGGAATATGTCCAACATGTCACTTACCATCATGAGATGGCATCTGTGACTATTCTGAGATGTTATTATGGCACATGACATTATCCTTGAGTCACGACAATATCGGTCATCTTAATGCAAATGTTTTCATCACTTTGCCGCCCCAATTATTGTACTTAGAAGTAAACATCTTCCCGTTCATTTAACTGTCCACAAAGAGAAATTCTTATGTAGGAATTCTTTCCAAGAGGGTTGATTTTTTTTTTTGGTGTGTGACGAATGGAAAGCCAAGGCTAAGAAAGAATTCAATATTTAGATCTCTGTTTAGTCAGCCAATGTAACAGTATCACGACCTTCCTATGCAACTGAAATGATAAGCATCACCCTGCAGCTCATCTGACGACCAGGTTATTCACATAACCAGCATTGAGACTCAATCCTGATGCAAAATGAAAGGATTGTGTGACCTGGGGGTTCTTTCTTATGTATACGCTATGTTTGCTTCATTTTCCCGTGCCCTCAATTCCCTCATCACAGCATCTCTCCAACTTCACATGTTAGATGCGTGGGTTTCAGAATTTTTTTCCTCTTACCACAGGCTCTTTATCCCCGGGCTCTCACTTCCTTGGCCGTTTTCAGGACCGCATGGTTTGGATAATGATCCTCGAGAGAGGATATGGCTACTGCACTGTCAATATTAAGGTCAATATCTGCCCATTTCAATGTGGTAAAATTTTGAGCTTGAAAACACTTCTATTGGTTTCCATTGATTTTAATTTAGAGATTAAGTACTGTGTGTGTGTTGTTTTTTGAAGGGACTTGAGCTGCAGGAAACTTCTTGCCACACAGTGGAGGCGCTGCGGGTAGATGAAGTGTTTGAGTGGGCTTTTGAACGGCCTGAGAGGCTTGGTTTTACCCAGGGCCTTAACCTGCACTGGGGTAACTCCCTCACCCCTTGTACTGCCCTCCCTGTGCATGTCTACTCGGATGCCCAAAATGTGCTCTCTGGCATCATTGACTCTCATGACAACCTGAGGAAACTCCAGGATGATTTTCTTAAGGCGTTAGTCTGGCTCTTGCTGCGCTATGGTGTTCAAAAGCGCAAAGGCCGGAGCACCGAAGATGGACCAGGAGGTGGAGGCAGGAAGTCCCAGACCTCCCAGTTGGTTCATTCTACATCCAACCTACCTGTGGAGGCAGTCATAGTGGAGTCTAATGTGTCCTCTCTGAGGTTCAGACAGGATAGCTCCAGCCTAACCTCTTTTGGTGACTGGTCAGATGAGGATGACTTATTTGGGCCCCAGCCAGCAAGACGGACAGTGGCATTGGTGAATTCTGAGGCCCAGAAGGGTCACACGGCACTACAGACTGGGCCCTCCCTGCCAGGCTCTGTAGAGATGGATAGTCTGTTTGAAAACATGGCCCTCTCAGCCCTGCAACCACTGCAGCCTCTGGGACTGGGCCTTGGGCTGCCAGCTGTAGATAAGGGCCGGCCTTCAGAAGTCTCTACAGAGAGCCCTGAGTCTCTCCCTCATATAAATTTCAGCTGTCCCCAGTCAGAGGTGTTCAACCTGCCTACAGGGTGGAGGACAGCCCCCTTGCAACCATCCCGCTTGCAGCAGCTCAGACCTCTGTTCTCAGAGGACTGGTTTCGATTTTCTCTGGGTCAATTTGGACCTGTGTTAAAGGGTGAGGATTCCGAGGACATGACTAAGACCCTGAAGGAGGACGAGGCCCTGAGGGAGCTGCACACTCAGGTGGCCCTCTCATGCCTCATCACCCTTGGTGCAGAGTCTGCCTTCACCAGCCCCAGCTATGTCTACAGGCTATACTGTGGAGATGTACCATGGACAGAAGGACTTGACTGGCTCTCCACTAGTAAAGAACTTTATCAGCTCGCACTTAAAGCTTTCAGGTAAAATGGACAAGAGGGATACACAGTTTCAATCATTACAGCCACTATAAGTCTTTATATTGCTGTCATACTAAAAGGCGTGACATTTTAAGTATTCCCTGTCTGTGTTTCTTGCATATGACTAGATTCAGTTTCAAGCTGCTGTTTGATCAAGCGAGCCTGGGGCCCATGGAAGGCCCTGAGGAATTATTCAGCACCTTGGAGGAATATGAAAAGGACTGGTATATTGGCCTGGAATCAGAGAAAGGCTGGCACGATAGTGTCCTTAAGGAAAAACCTTTTCTCTTCTCTCTAGGACATGACCTTACCATGGTAACCAAACACATCAGTCAAGGTCTCAATGCAGTTTTTTACTCCATTGCAAAGTATGAAAACATCTCTATGGTTACCTAACATGCAAAACAGGTTAAGTTACCAACATACAGTTGAATTATCCAACAATAAAAATAAAAGTATTGAACCAATCTCATGGACGTATAATACAACAAATATCTATATTTACAGGGTACTTACACGGGGCGAGTCCTGTCCCTGCAGGAGCAGCTAGTGCAAGTGGGCCGTCTAAATGGAGAAGGAGTGCGTGGCCAGTGGGCCAACCTGTCCTGGGAGCTGCTGTATGCCACTAACGATGATGAAGAGCGTTACAGCATCCAGGCTCATCCAATCATGCTTAGGAATCTGACTGTCCAAGCAGCTGACCCCCCTCTGGGGTACCCCATTTACTCCTCAGCCCCCCTCCACCTCCCTTGCTTCTGACCTGTGGACCCTTGTGATACCACTTCCTGTTGAAGTTCCATACTCTGTCAACCCCCATACTTCAGGGAGGTGAAAAAGGCCTTTCATGCAATACTACATATTCATTTCAAAATGAATAATTTTATGTCCAAAAAATTGAATAAAAAAGGAAGTACACATAATGGTGATCTATGGGGCCACTGTACCTCAGTGGTTAGAGCCCTCGTTTCAGGAACTGACAAGCCTGAAGCAACAAGTTTGAACCCACTGCGTGGCAAGTAAGGGTATCCGGCCTTAATACCCCAAGCACCATCTAAGTCTGTGTCCATCCCCACAGTGTGGGGACTAATTATGACACATAAAATGGGCCTTTGTCGCTTACATAATGGTGAACTATGAACTTTATTATTAAAATCTATTCAACTCTTTAGAGAGTAAATGTATGTGAAATAATTATTTGCTTTTCACTTGAATTTGACTACGTGGCGCTTATAACTTCCCTCCACCATACACGAAAACATCGTGGCATTAACTCAACCAATGTTTTTTGAATTCTACATCATAACAGATGAATTGGCTTTGAACATTTCCGTCACATTCCTGTGGGTTATCTCCATTGTGTCACCGATTACACTGGATAGATGCCCGTCAGGTTTGTGGATTCCTTTATCGGTTAATTCTCTATGCTTTAAAAGATGTGAATGAATTTGCTCTATTGTTTGAAAAATACCAGCATATTACCTCCACTTTCATTGTACTTCTCAGATATCAAAAGTTTTAGTTTTCCTTGACATCCACGATAAAAAGGGAGGGGGGGTTTACCGTTTTCATAGGAGGTTTTGAGTTCAAGGATGTGCCTTGATTTTGTCTTTGCTGTACATGTAATGTGTTTCGTAAATACTTGCTATTGTTTTGTTTACAGTTCACTTGTTTACAACTTTGAATGAAGAGTTGGTCGAATTTGCCATTGTCTTGTAAATACTTTGTGTAAGTGTATATAGTTATAATAAAAAGCCGAAGCGGAGAAGCAATTTTCAAAATGGTTTCAGCAAGCAAACTTTAGACTTGGTTGTCAGGCATACATTGAGGACATGCCAATAGTAAAGACATAAGCCAATTATCCTTGAAGCTGTTTTATATTAATGCTTGTGCAATTCAAAATCATTTTGATATATTTTCAACACCATAAAATGGAATTGCCTTGTCAAAGTAATGCAAACCTCTCCATTTATATCAAAGTCTTACATCTCAGTCAGAACATATTGAAATTGCAGGTGACAGCTCTTCATCAACTCTGTTATGCCAGGCAAAGAAATAGAAGCCTTTCAAGTTGTTGTTCCCTTGAAAGATTGTGAATTTGTACAGATTAACCTCTCTCAGCATCCAGTTTTTGAATAAGGAGCCCAGATTTCAGGAGATCTTTGCCTTTGTGAAGTACGCCGAGTCTGCATCCTGCAAAATAAGAAATTTGTAAACATTGAGGGTAGACTAAATGACAACTGTAAATGTGGTATGAGAAGTCCCATTCAAAAGACCAAATTGCTTAGGGTCTGCTTATTCTGTGCAGCTGTACACCAATAATATGCAACCATAATGTGTTTGTTTTTTTGTAGCTGAGAGATCCTAAAAAATGTAGTTTTTGAACCAGCAAAGAAAATAATTTTCAGAATGATTTCAGTTTTATTGCAACATCAGAGAGTATTGATGCAAGGTAACCTAGCAGGCAATTCCTGTAAATGAGCAGCATTTCACAAATTTTGCAATAGATTATTAAATTGGAATAGTTTCAATTCATGATTTACCTACTATGTATATGACCTTGACATTGCTTCCCTGCAATAACCTCCCCTTTTAAGGAAAATCTTTAGGAAATAGGCTGTACATATCTTGTTTCTCTCTTTCAAAAGGTACTACATCAGAGCCCTGACCACAGCATTCTCCCAATTCAATCCATCTAACCTAGTTAACTTCATCCAGAGATGCTAAACTGTCTGCCCAGGATGATGACATTTTCCTGAATGGCCCTCAGATGTCATCACCCAGCAGAGGCCACCATACATTCTGGTCAGTCAGTCAATCAGTCAGCACTGTTGGGATATAATCATGCTCACTGCCATACTGGGCAACCCTTTTCTCATACTGAAGCAAGGTCAGTAACAGCTGAGCTCTCCCTGGCTGTTACAAAACAACTCTAAATAGTATAAATAGTATCCTTTCTAAAGTTGTTTTTTTCCTCACACAGTCTGAATCCCCAAGTCCCAGATCTTATAGGTCACGATAAACTTTAAACAAAAAGAATTATGAGGCCATGTGCAGGGAATCAATCAGAACACATGCATGTTGTGTGCAGGGACTGTAGTACCCTCTGTGGAAGATGAGACTTAATGATCAAACTCCTGCAAAGTCTGCATAGATATAAACTCTAAAGCAATTAAAGGAAAGTTTTCAATATCACATAAATGCAGGGGTTTATATATATATAGTATAATACACTGATGATATGTTTTTTCTCCACTATGCTGAAAAATCCACAAATATGAAAAGATATACCTACCAGACCAGCTTTAAAATTCTTAATTCGTTTCCTTCCCATGATGTCTGTGATGTACCAGGCCCATGAAGGCGCATACTGCCACACATATGGAATGAGGAGAAAGGGTTGTTGTGCGATCCACATTTCCTTGACACCATTGACAATGCCGACCAGGATTAAATGCACACATCGCTTTGTGGGCATCTTGTGTTGCTGGTCACCAACATTGAGCAAAGGCTAAGAGGAAAAAGATGCTGCCATAAGGTTAACAAACCCTTACTGAAATGGCTCCAGTAACACCAAATTCATATTGAGTACAGCGATCCCGGCACAAAACAACTTTCCTCTCCCAGCTTCTAAATAAGCTCCATGACAAATAAAAAGCCCTACCTTTCCCAGTTCCTCCCTGAAAGCATTGTGGATAATCTGTGACTGCACGGGCCCTGGACACACAGTGCTGATGAGTATTTTGGGATAGTCTGTCAGCTCAGTCCGAAGGGAATTGAAGAAGCCCTGTGCACATTACGATATCAGTTAGTAGCAGCCAGCACTTGCTCAAAATAAACTCATATGACAGGAAAATATATATCTTTTTTAAATGAACCTGAGTGAATTTACCCAACAAAATAACAGTCAAGAGATCCTTTGAGAGTGATGCTGTAGTTCCTGAAAATCACACTGAGGACCATACAACTAGGACTGCAATTTACAACAAACACAGTCTGAATACAGACAGCACCAAAACAGAGCCCTAAAAATGAAAACAAACAAGACAATAAACACTTGACTATCTAGCAACCATGCTCTTGCACAAATATAGACACTCACCTGCATAGCATGCTTGCTGGCGCAGTACCCCGTTTGTAATGGAACCCCAATGAGGCCCGCTGAACTGCTGATGGCCACAACACTCCCGGTCCCTCGTTGCGTCATGTGAGGCAGCACCTGCTTGGTGAGCGAGACTGTCCCCAGGAAGTTGAGGTCCATCAAGGCCTGGTACACATCCAAATTGGTCTCCAGGCACAGAGAGCGCTGGGTGCGGCCGCCGTTATTAATGAGGATATCAATCTGAATTAGGACACAAACGTCAGACAAAACATGAGAAACTGAGTCTGCTTTCAACAATGTTTTTGTTGTTTCTGAAGTATGTTGCTATCAATATTAGGGTGAGGACACTTGAATATAT
>OMLC01055473.1:1622-23802 GCA_900302585.1 Regalecus glesne
ATTCAGAAATGTTTCGTCACTCAAACAGGAGGCATCTTCAGTCTGAAGATGTTTGGTAGTGGACACTCCTGTGTGCTGGCATTTCACCAAGCATGTGTCTCTGTGTCTGTCCTCTAATGTCACCTCAGATCACCTCACTCCCTCACACTCACCAGGAGCTGTCGCTTAAGGTAACACCACCATGTGTGTGTGTGTGTGTGTGTATGTGTGTGTGTATGTGTGTGTGTGTGTGTGTGTGTGTGTGTGTGTGTGTGTATGTGTGTGTGTGTTTCCCCACCATGACTTACAGACAATGGACTTGGTGAGAATCATAATGAAACACACATAAACAGTGAGATAACCAGAATCCAAGCTAAATACATGAGCGCAAGTCAAAGCAGAGACCAAGCCAAGAGGCAGCTGGCCATGGGGCTTGGTCAGAGGGATACCCTCAGAAGGGAGCTTCAGCACCAGATGAGACGGAATGAGGACTATAAGCTGCAGTTGAAGCTCATTGAGGTTGAGAAGACAGAACTACAATCAGAAATCTCCCATGCTGGTATGACCTTCACTCCTTTAACCTACACCGACTTCAGGAAGGCATCGCTTTCCTGGGTCTCAGTGCAAGTCAAGCTAATGCTTCTGAACATGAGCAGAGTTCTCTGACAAACACCAGAAACCACGCAAACTAGGAATATAGGATCGTGTCTGCTGAACGCAAAAATTGAGAAAAGCTGATTCTGTCCACCGCAACGTCTGCTTGACATCTTCCATATCTAATGGAAGATCAGATCTGATCTTTTTCTGCACGTGTCCCTGGAAACTCCACCGGGATCATCTCACAAGTTGATTTCCCTAAAGCTGCTGCTCATTATTTCAACCATTGATCAGACATAGCCACAACATAGAGGTAACACACAGTATCTTCTATGTCAAACGTCATGCTAGAGAATTTGACCATTACTGTGAGCTACTCTATGTACAATATGCTAAAGTAGCTAACTAGCTAACACGGTAGCTAGGTGGTATAGCATGCACTTCAGGAACTGATGAACCAGAGGCAGTGGATTCAAATCCACCAGGAAGGGATCAGGAAGAAGATCCAGTCTTAAACCCTAAAGTTCCATCTGAATCCATGTCCACACCCACAACATGGGGACTAATCGTGACACGTAAAACAGACCTCTCATGCTAAAGTAACAGTGCGAACCTGGAATGGAGCGAACTCGCCAGCTAACATGTAAGTCAGGAAAAAGTCCATCAAAAAGCTTGTCTATGGATGTGGGGTCTTTGAAACTGCTTAAAACAGTCCAAAAATTCCCTAGATCTAATGCATTGGGGAAGATTATCACGGAGATTTGGGGCTAAAACTTGTTTTGCAGATGGAGCGGGAGATGGGCAAAAGACCAAGGTTTAAGGATCGGAGTGGTCAGGAAGTGGAATGAGGAGTGAGATCCAAAATATAACTCACGACAAGTGTGCAAATAATTTTCATCTTCACACTTGTTTCCACCTATGTGAAATGGATGGCGAGGGCCAGTCGTTCAGGTGAAAAGAGTGATGTTGACTAGTCTGGATAACGTCTAAAAATCGTGAATCCCCCGTTAAAAACCAAGTGGCTTTCCCTTCTGCATCCCCCCCTCTCTTATTCTTCCTTTGACACTCTCTACAAAATGGCAGAACAAAGCAAGATCCACTTTTGGCATTTCATGAAACGCAACTTTCTCCTACATCCTTCAACTGTTTCCCTGTTTTGCAACAGAGGAGAGCTGTAAATACTGCTTACCAGGATGGATCTACATCAACTCTAAGTGCTACTACTTCTCATTCTCCGAAAATATTCCAAGGAAAATGTGGTTCCACGCAAGAGATAGTTGTAGAAAGAAGGGAGCTGACTTGGCGATCATCGACAGCAGCAATAAACAGGTGAGAAAACTCAACATGCTTTGGTATGCTAAGGACTTCTGTTCACACAATGGGACCTCAGTGACCCTGTGCACGATTTGCATGATTATTATCTCGACTGAGTGGTTACCAAGTAGCGGAAAACCAAGCCCAGGAGGTAGGGTGGTTTTCTAGTAATCAGAAGATTGGTGGTTCAATCCCTGGTCCTTGCAGAACATGTGTTGAGGGGCTCCTTGAGCAAGACACTGAACCCCTAAGTGCTCAACCCCTGGAATGCAGTGGTGACTTGTCCCGGGTGTTTCCCTGCCATCTGCCTGGTGAGTACAGGCAGATGTACTGGGATGAGATCCAGCATGGCTCCACGCCTCGACTTCAGATAGGTGGTTGATGGATGGCTGGATGGATGGCTGGATGGATGGATGGATGGATGGATGGCTGGATGGATGGCTGGATGGATGGATGAATGGATGGGTGCTAACAGGTGTTGTTCACATGCTCCTTCAGGATCTCTGGTTTTCTTCTGCTGACCAGACACACCCTTCCTTGATGGATTGTTGACTCTATTGTCCATAAACATGGACAGGGCCTAGCAGTGGCTTGGTGATCCATCCAGGGTGTCTTCCTGCCTTCTGTCCAAAGCCTAATGAGCAAGGCTCCAGCCCACCCCCTACCCTGAATTGTATTACCCTGTCTTTAATTTGCTAATGAGCGAATAAATGTATGCATCTTTTCAATTTCCTCTGAGTCCAAGGTAAATAAGGGTGGTGATGGGTTAAATTCTCGGATTAGAAAAACTGCTTTGTTTGTTTCCTTGTGTGAATCAGTTGTCAATAACCAAGCTGATAAACGACGACCAGGTCTTGTCCAGAAATGGGATTTCGACCGGCTTCTGGATCGGCCTGAGAATTGAGCTGAATATTTGGAAATGGCAGACTGGGAAGCCTGTGGGAGAGATGTAAGCACCATTTTGAATTCAGTTTGGTTGAGTTTGAGGTGAGCCTTGTTTGAAGCTCTGAAAAAAAAGGAGTGAGTGAAATCAGGAGACATGTATGGGTCTTGAATTGAGCTAAAATTCTTGACTGACTGTTACAGGTACTGGATGCCTGGAGAGCCTAAAAATAAGGCCCAGGAGAGCTGTGGAGCGATCTACTCCAGGGAGAGTCCCCTGAAGACCTGGAATAATGCACCTTGTACACAACTAAACAAATGGATATGTGAAATGGAGCCAAGAAACATTGTGTAATAATGAAAATGGTTTTTGATAGCCTCAGACAAAATATTTAATAAAAAAAAATCAGGATGAATAATAATTTTACAAAAAGATTGCCAGTTTTCACATATTTCAGTAGATAAGATTGACTTGTAGCCAGGGTGGGGGTGCAGACAATCGCTAGACCTTATGATGACTATTGTGTTATGACTATTGCATCATTTTCTGCCCAGGAACTCCATATTGGAAAACATTCACAAACTAAAGCACTTCTTTAGATTTTTGCCTCCTTCATTAATTTTTCTTCTTCTTTATGGTAGTCATTCTTACATAATTTGAAGTTTTGCATTTAAAATGTGATTTGAGTGAGTGCTCCTGTAGCTGTAGTACTGAGACTCACATTTCTTATCCAAGTTTGTCAATTTGCCCTTTAAATGCATTTCCATTTACTAAGTGTTCAGACTGCCAATTGCTCTGATGAACTCATAGCTCATATGCTAATAAACTACTTCAGAGGGTCCAGTATTAGTGGCATTTTTCTCTTTGGAAACATATTCAATCATGCTTCAGAGAAAGACAAGAGGCTTGCTTAGATTTTTTTTGTCTCTCTCTCTTTATAAATATATATAATTTTGTTAACTCTGTACTCTTATCTTTAAACATTGTGCAACATTAACCATGTTTCTATATGTGCATTGCAAATAAATCTCTTCTTACTACATATATATGTATATATACATCTTGTAATTCAGTCATAATTCTGTTATCGTCTCTCAGCATTGTATTCCTAAATTATGTTTCATTCTGTGCACAGAACATCTATTGGACACCTGTCCATCTTGGGAGAGATCCTCTGGTGCTCTCCCTGAGGTCTCTTCCTTTATTTTTTCCCCTGTTCAATTTTTTTTTTAAGGGAGATGTTCCTTATCCTATGCGAGGTTCTCAGGACAGGATGTTGTGTTAGTGTAACGCCCACTGAGGCAAATGTTTTATTTGTGATAATGGGCTAGACAAATAAAATTGACTTGACTACACATATATGCATATGTATATTCATTCTTATTTTAATAAATGAAGGAGGGTGTGTAAATATGTGTGTGTGTGTATACATTTTGTAAATATCGAGATACCACAAAATGACTCTTTAACCATAGTGTTTAAACTGCATAACCTTTTTGTAAATATATAACAAAGATTTTGACACGATGTAATAAACAGACATTTGCAAATGTGTGAAAAACGCACACTAACAAACATGTGCACATGACCGTACATACACATACTTGTGTAATGATACCCACAAATCATACCAGGGAAAAACAGGATCACACACAACCACACACAAGGCCCACAAAACCTGCTGTTGGTGATTCCATTTTGCACATGTTGACACAGGGCAATGTCCTGACAAATCCCTCCAATGGACTCTCAGCCCTGCACCTTCACTGAAATGGACAAAATGGAGAGCACAGATAACACCCATGGCAGTTCAAGTGGTGCATATGGGAAAACGATTTACCAGGATGAATACAGAATTGAAGAAGACTATTTCCATAATAACCAAGACCAGCTGCAAGGTATTGTGTGAAGACAACATCCAACTGTTCCTGTGTTGAATGATTTTAAAATGCACCGTTGAATTTTAGGAATAGAATAATGTACCGATGGTGATCATTTCTATGCTTAAAGCGTTGAAGTTCGTGACAGCAGAATATTTTGAAACCCCTGGAATAGTTTAGCAGTTAAAAATAGATATTTCAAGGTTTAACTGATATTTAATATCAAAATATAATAAATGAAGTGTTCTGTGTTCTTTCTTGCGATATAAGGCTACCATAGTCTGGCAGATTTTCCAGTTTTGACCATAATCAATTACTTCTGTCCAGTGTCTGTGATGGGTCCGGGTTCCAGGCTGAGGCAATACAGATCAGCTGCTCTGTGTCTGGGGCTGCTCGGCACTCTTCTTCTAGTGATTGATATTGGCCTGGGGATCTATTGTAAGCCTTCTCAGTAGAATCACGGTCATGTCTGAGGGAAAAAGCAGAAAGACAGAATTAGTGCATGCATATTCATGTACACACATGCACACATTCATATCAGCAAAATGCACTTGAGCCATCACATAAAACTCACATTACACAACTTTTCAATATTGAATGTGCTGTGAAATCGCATGTCTTTACCTCTTTCAGATAGCAAACTCAGTGATGGGAACCTTGTAGGTAATAGTGGATCATCACATGTAAGCAGTGAGCTGAGCAGGCTCTTAGATACATACAAGGCTGCAATTCAAACCAGAGATGATATGAAGAAGCAGTTGGAAACCAAGATCAGTGAAAAGCAAGTAATCAGGTGGGACATTGAGCACCAACAAAGAAGGAGCAAGGAGTACAGAATCCAGATTGAAGAGATTCAGAAAGCAAACTCAGCACTTGAAGCCCACCTTCCTCTGATTAGTAAGACTTTGACGCCGTGATTGTTTGCCTGGAAAAGAACACATTTCACGTGATCTTTCCAATAATGTGTCACCTATCTGATGGTGATTTTTACATGTTGTCATTGCATCCCAACAACAGAGGATGGCTGCAAATATTGCTCCATGGGATGGTTATACTTGAGCTCAATGTGCTACTTCATACCTGTCAATACTTTTGCCCCAATGAGATCATGGAGTGAGGCCAGAGAAAACTGCCAGAGGAAAGGAGCTGACTTGGCAGTCATAGACAACTTGGAGAAGCAGGTGGGGTAAAAAGGTCAACAATGATTCATATCAAGACTTCGCAGTAAACAAAATCAATCTGTGCCCATGCAGAGAAAACAAAAGGCCAAGTCTCAATTGTAAACAAAATGAATGAAAAATGTAAGCATTTTTATTGTCTTGTCTTTATCAGCTGGCGATAACCAAAGTGATAAATGATAACAAAGATCCCTCGAGGTCTTTGTATAGGAGTGGCTTTTGGTTTGGGCTGAGAGATAGGGAAGAAGAAGGGACCTGGAAATGGCTGGATGGAACCACATTGATCGAGGGGTAAGGACTAAATGTGGCACACACAGGTCTATGTGGCTGTAGCGATTACGACTCGAACATGGTGAAGGTTTCTGAGGGGTCTGTGTGGCCTGAGACCCCTCCCCCTGCAGACATGGTATTTGTATATTCATGAGACATGCGTATTGAGAAATTTCACCTATATGAGCGGGGCTGCAGTAGTTCAGGGGTAGACCAGGGCATCAGGAAGGACATCTGGCCTTAATACCCCATGCCTGCCTTGGGGTGGACTGGTGACCTGTCCAAGGTATTGCTCCACCTTCTGCCCAATGAGCATTGGGGTAGATATCAGCTGATCAGCGACCTGATTGTGGATAAGTGGTTGACACATGACACATGGTTTTCATTATAGTATAATCATTCAAATGATTTGTATGCTGAATTCAAACCAACTGTTATAATGTTTTTTTTTTCATTTTACTTGAATTAGTTGATTCCAAGCAGGACTAAGAGGGCTGGATAGATAGTTTAGTATTGGAATAAGGAGAGTGAATGTTCACCTCATTATATTCTGTTTTTTTATGAGAGTAAAATGGCTTACTGGTTTGGGTGATAAAGCCAGAGGAACAAGCACCGACCATATCATGCTAAGAAGATAAGCGGATTATAGAAATAATCATACAAGGTAGCGGATTAATTTCATCATCATAGGACTATCACTGGAGTAGGCCTTTATAGAAGGGCTTTTATTTCGAGTCTGCTCCATGACAGTCAAAGGCATTGCTTCCGTGCTGTGCCATATTCGCCCATCATATAGACATGATATGGCTTGATTCAGGATTAAAAGCAAATAATTACTATGATTTGCTATAACAAAACACAGGTATAACAGGTATTCATACAGGTCTTGGAACTCACACAGGTATTGGAACATAGGAGAGCCAAATGATGACGAGGGTGAAGACTGTGCAGCCACCTATCCACGAGAAAACCCCTTTCATGGATGGAACGACGCTCCATGCTCATATTCCCTCAAGTGGATTTGCGAAATGTCACCAAGAGCAGTGACTTAATACTTATATTTTAAGTGCTTCATCTTTAGATGTACTTCAAATGATAGGTTGTACCTATTAGATCAAAAAAATTAACTGACTGATATATTGAAGATTTTCTTTTTATTTTGAAGCCAGTACAAGATGTGAATAGAAAATGGCAAGTGAGGTTACATGATGACATAACAAGAAAAAGATCACTTTGATAAATATACTCTTTCCAAAACAGTACTTTTATAGAAATATATTGCAACTATACAATTCTATAAAGATGCCATGTGATAAATAAACAATGGCAAGTCATTTTACTAGCTAAAGATTATAAATAGCAACTGAAAGCTTCAACACCAGGCAATATGCACCAGTGTTGCTGATTCAGTGGAACTCTGTAAACCTTTTGACAAATGGAATCATTTTACCCGTTTGTTTGATTAAATTCTTTTTTTTCCAAGTGGTGTATTGTGTTTTTTCCCCAAAGAGTCTAAGTGCTGTACCAATGCTTACAGTTCCTGATGACCTTTACCCATTCGAAGCCTAATACAGGTCCTGCTGTGCAATGGCAATGACATCGGTGATGATAAGTTTGGTAGGACTAGCGCTTAGCTTCTCGGGTGTATCACTCAGATGCTCATAAGAGTGCGAAATGTTGTCGAAGTTTCTTGAGCAGCTGCTGGGTGTCCACGTGCTCAGGGAATGCGTCCTCTGATTTCTGGGCAGCACGGTAACTGCTCTGAAGATCTCCAATCTGGACACAGACAAAAGTGTCATGACAATATGCATGCTAATACTCACCGTAGCTTCTTGCTAGACACCATTGAACAATTAGGATTTCCATTGTTCACTTTCTCTTGTCAGCATTGATGATGACGAATTACCTTCTCAGAAAGAATGGAAAGGTTGAAGTGTGGCTCATACATGTGAGGAGCGAGCGATGCAGCAGTCTGCAGGAAGGCTTTAGACTGGACAAAGAAATAGAAAAAGAGATGTAAAAAACATCCAATGAAATGAAACTGGTAAGTTGCTTTAGTTATATTTATAGCAGATTTGAATCATATGTTTGACAACAATGTATGTCTATAAGTGTAATAAAAGAGGGATTATGATCTTATGTTTAATAAACACAGGATTACAAGTTTAATATATAAAGTTGTTTTTCACCTGTTCAATGTGACCTTTGCGCAGCTCAAGCACAGCAAGGTTGTTGTATGCCTCTGCATGGTCATTATGAAAAGCCAAAGCCAATTTAAAACACTGATAGGCCAGCGTCAAGTCCCCTATGCCCTGGAAAAAGAGAAAAAAATGCACTTTGTACCAAGAGATAAGAATCTTTGCTTTTAGAAGATGGTCAATATTTGTTTTGTTTTATTTTTCTTTTAAAATCTGGAACCCACATAAAGAAGCAGTGCATATAGCAAATGCTCTGAGCCATTAGTAGTGTTTTCTGGGACAGTTAACTTACCACGGCCACGTGTCCTATGTTGTACCAGACATCAGCCTGTTCCTCATCACTGGCTGACAGGGCCAGGGCCCGCTCAAATGAGGACAGAGTCATGTCATACTGCTGGGCGTAGAAACAGCACAGACCCAGGTTGTTGTATAGCTGACAGTTATACACCCCCATCTGGAGTAGCCGTCTAACAAAAGGGGAAATCAATTTTGTACATCTCCTCCATGGTTTTAACTTTTGAAAAGAATATGCAGTCATCTCATATAACATTTCTGTAACAGGTCTGACCTGTAGAACCGAAGTGCAATCTCAGGTTGGTCAGTGTAGAAGTGATTGCTGCCTATACAGGCGATAGCCTCCACGTGAGTGTTATCCTGCTTTAAGACGTCTTTGTAGTACTCTGTGGCTGATGCAATATTATTCATCTCCTATAAAAAAAAAACATTAAAGTGAGAGTAATGTAGGAGTAATTTTATCCCATTTATTTTGGCATATTTCTTTGGGAGTTGTTGGGTTTGAGACTTGATTAAGACAAAAAGTCAGGCAATATCACTGCAGACCATCACTCCCTGCTCACAACCTGTTCCAACTCCTCCCAGTAGTAGGTGCTACAGGACAATGTATATACCAAAACAATCAGATATAAAAACAGTTACTTTCCATGGTCTGTTATTCAAATGAACACTTAACATTGTCAAATACCAACCATTTTGTATGTATTTTACTTTAAATTGTAAATATACTGGTATAGCCTGTCATCTCCATCCAATTCAGACATGTATGTAAGTAACCTACTAACATTTATATCTTATATCACCTGTATACAGTCAATCCTTGCATATAACAACCTGAAGATTGTTGTGTTGTCAGTCTATATGAATTACCTGCGAGAGGCAGATTCCATGTGTGTGAAAACCCACCCTACCATTAAACTTTATTCTGACTCTGAAAATGAGACTGCTGTGTAATGACAGAGATCAAGATGACTTACCTCATGAATACGGGCAATTCCTGTTAAGAGTGTGACCTCGCCTGGGAAATGGTCGAGGCCTTGCTTGAAGAGGTTCAGTGCGGTTATAGGCTGGTCCAGGCGCTGATAAACCTTTTCAACCGGGGATGCAAGACAAGGTCGTTGATATCAGAGTGCGCCTCACAAAATCCATCAACAAAAGTTTATATTTTAGGAGAAGGTTTTGTCTCCTGCAACAGGTTTGTAATGTGGTCAGTTTGCCAAGATGTTTTCATTGCTACAGTACCTTAGCAAGATAGAGGTATGTGTCCACCATCTCTTGATGATTAAGAGCTGACCTGAACTGCTTTTCTGCCTCTCGATACAAACCAAGCCTGTAGACACATTGCTTATGGTCATTGAGTTTATCTATAGCACAGATTTAACATCAATTTGTTTGCCATCAAATGACATTGATGTTAAAGCATCACGCACCTGTAGTAGCATTTCCCCAGCTGGACTTTCCACCACCAGTCTTTGAACTGAGCATGCTCAGTGGATTGAGCGGCCAAATCTAAAGCCTACAAACAGAATGAAGAGTAATCACTCCATTGAAACCTGTCAGTAATGTTAAAGATCCCCTCCAAAAGAACCCCCCCCCTCCTGGTCAGTGTTCTTAAACCTTGACTAAACCTTGACTAAAAATACAGTAAAAGTAAAACTAATGATACATGCTTGAGGATGGCACTTACATTTTTGACATCATTCTCATGGTGGAAGATGTACTCAAACAATGTCTGAAAAAGAACGATTTTTGATAAACTCACATTAGGAAATGAAATATAAATAAAAGTATTTCCATTATTTTTCCCCATACAAGCCACAGTCTCACCTTGGATAAATTGGGTTTTTGGGAATGCTTTGTCAAATTTAGTCTTGACAAGTTGATAAATGGCCCATCTGGATTTGTTAGCATGGATGCCTGAGGAAACAAAGGAAAACAAATTGTTTAGAAGTCAAACACAAATAATACCCTCAATGGATATTTGTGAGCTATGATTAAAAACGAACAGAAAACAAAATAACCATATATGAATGTAATTGTATAGCACTAATAATGACAGAAAAATCTAAATATAATCAATATGGAAAATAATCGGGAATAGTTGCTTTACAAATGTTATACAACAAAAAAACTGCATTAAAAGAAGGTCAGGTTAAATCTGAATTAAACAAGATATGGGTTTCATAATCCTGATCTCTTCAATCAAGTTAAGTCAATCTTTGGGGGCTCTAGTGAAAGCACAAACAAATGTATTTCGTAAACAATGATATAAAAGGAAAGAGGTTTACTCTTAGGGGGGCATCAAGCTGGAATGGACAGTTCAGAAGAGGGGTGACTGTGCCAAATTTTATTTATCAGACTTTTGCCCCTATGTGTACCCTGTTTGTAAATAGCCACATAATAACGGAAAACTGAAGTAGAGGTTAAATTTACTCACTGTTCCAAGGCGGACAAATCTTCCTGAAGCACTAGTAACAGGTCGAGCAGTGCTGGCTGTGCGGGGGGTTTTGATGGCCTGTTCCATTGTCCCAGGTCTCCCCGACTGTGTGCTGGGTCTCACAAATCCTGTGATGGGACGCCCTGATTGTGTCATTGGCCTAAAATTCAGGAGGAAACACTTAGGTTGGATCAGAAGTTTACACTCTTTCCTTTATTTTTGTAACTCTGAAAATGGTAAAAAGCTACAATCCTTAAGGCTGTCATTTTGGCCTAACATCCCAAAACCTATATCAATATTGGTAAATAGATTTGTTTTTGACATCCCTAAATTCCAGAGATCTTTTTGGCTACTGTGGTGAAGACATGAAACACTGCACCACATTATACGTCCTTTGAAAGTCCTATCCAACAGTAACTGTTAATATTGACAACTCCTGAAGCTTATATGATTTGTATATTGTGAATGGGGTATAAAATGTGCCAGCAATAGAAGTACCGATCAGGGCATTTCCATCTGTGTAAATCTTCAGGATTACATCTTTTAAGAACTGTGAAATACTGCAGCTTATCATATGCCCAGAAAATATCCGATGGGGCTATCGAGTGATAGTGACGGAAAAAAGTAAATACAATGAAAACATACATACAAACCCAACTCCCAAGATTTGTGTGATGAAAAAGACAGTAATGGGAGATGCTAAACGTTTTTTGTTGAATAATCCAATATCCCATAATGTCTGGTCTTTCAAAGATATGATTCACAGTCATTTTCCATTAAACTTTATAGTGATAATGGTAAACAGATATTTGCTAAAATGCTGAAAGAATTTGAAAAATTGATGATAATAGCGACTTTTTATTTGTTGTGGGGACTAATCATGACATTTAAAAATGGACCTGGAAGTTATTTAGATTACTACAGAGATCAGCACTAAAATCATACATAGGGTCTTTATTCAAAAATTCAATTTATATATTAAATATTATTTGGCATAGAGTACCTGACAGCTGGTGTGGGGCCCCCACCATGACTTGTTGCAGGGAGCCTCAGTGATGTTCCAGGGCCTGAAAGAGTTCAATCTTATCGGTCAAAATGTTTTTTGTTCAAATTACAGTTTAGTGAGGGGGAGAAGGATTCATTACAATTGTGAGACACTTAAAAAAATCAGGACGTATACCTCCATGCATGCACATTAATCCAGGTAAGAAAATACCAGAAAGTTGAATCAGTTCATCCGAATACATTTATTAAGGAGAAATGTTCCATCACTCATCTAGAGACTGAAGAAGTCACTTAGATGAGTGATGAAACGCTTCTCCCAATAATTGTTGTCCTGATGAACTGAACACATTTTCTAATAGCAAGGACTTACGTGCAACCTGAGCAATGGAGCTCTCGTCTAGCATCATCTCAGCAATCCCCTCCTGGTCTACTTCAATTTCATCTATGTATACCATCTCTGTCAAGGCACGGGTCTTCAGACTCCATGCAGCCTGTCAGACACACACACTCCATGTAAATTAAACATTGCCTTGCAAGAGCAACCTTTCCATACGCTAACACTAAGAGGACATTATAAAAATAGGAGATATCAAACATGAGGACGGAAAAGAGCAGCAGTTAATCATTACCTCTGAAATAAGCAATGGGGGCTCAGCGTCCTTATGAGGGCAAGAGTGAGTTGTTGAGGAAAGAGAAATGAGGGAAGATTTGAATGCATGGCAGAAACCAAAGACGATGGAAAGACTCAGGGCGGATGAGAAATAAAGTGGACAATTTAGAGAAGAAAAACATTGCACTCACACACAATCCTGTGCTACGAAGGGAATGGTGGATGGTTTAGCGGGAGGTGGTCGACTAAAAGAAGCTAACGTCAAATTTGACAAGTCAAATCACTGCAATTCAGTCACATAGGTTCTTGACTAATCGGGATTATCTGTTACCTGTTAGCAAATTGTCCACTGTTGGCAGGGTGACACACAGTTACGATGGAGCAGATTAAGGTTAGCACTCTATGCAACGATTTAGCTAATGCTACACACATTAATACCTGGTCGTAGGGGCTGTCCTCTAATATTTTTGAGCAAATGTCAGAACATCGCTGGAATTTCCGTCTTCTGAAATAGCTCCATGCGAGAAACAATGGGTCCATCGTTACCTCCATGGTCACGGCCGAAGAAAGAACAGAAAAAACGATGTGGTTGTTAGCTAAATGCAGCTAGTGTTTAACCGGTACTAAACGAGGACGGACTGGAGCCGAAGCTTTGCTGTTACTCGGCAACGAAGAGGAGGGGCGGTCCTTGTGGGACGTATATCAATTAAGAGTCATAGCTTCCTTCCCTCCCACCTTCGTCTCCTACCCTTTCTCTTACCTGCCAGTACAAGGTAAGGCGTCCAGGATCGAGGAAAGGAAGCTTAAATCCCGTTGACTCCAAATCCACGCCCATCACCCATATTGTGGTCCATTAAAGAAATGTTTCGAAAAAGCGTTTGGCTCATAGCAAAGAAGGTAGGGCTGTTATGGAGTAAACGGTAGATTGGTGGCTCGATTCCCAGCCCCTACTTTGAAACATGTTGAAGTGTCCTTGAGCCAGACTCTGACCTCCTAACCGCTTAAGCCCCGTGATGGAATGGGGACCTGTCCAGGGTGTTTCCTCACCTTTCACCCAGTGAACGCTGGGATAGGATGGATGGATGGATTTCCTCATTTTGTAGATTTTAGTAGAGCAGGAATTACAAAGTGGAACCTAATGTTCCTGATGATGTCTGCTCAGCTGCAAAACACAGGTTCAGATATGTAATCAGAGCTTTGTGGGGGAAAATTGAAAAAGAACATGTCCAGATGCATACAAATGTCTGAACAAGATCTCTATACCTTGGTAAAACATATCTTCTAAATTTGATGGCACTGTGTATGTAGACTACATTTCCCTGAGATGCTTCCATGTTTGTCATTAGATGGATGCTGCCCCACATAATGCAGATGCTGGTATAAATTGTGTTTTATTCTCTGTACACAACATCCATTTCACGGCTATCCAACTCGGTAGAGCGATCCCTCCTCTATTGCCCTCCATGAGATAGGTTCCTTCCTATTTCCCTCTGTTAAAGGGTTTAAAGGGAGTTATTCTTAATCAGATGGTCTAAGGAAAGGATGTTGTGTTAATGTAAAGTCCAAATGTATGATAATGGGCTGCACAAATAAAATTAACTTGACTTGACTTGTGTCCGTTTTCCATCACTTCAAATCAATCCAAAAAAACGACACGCATCCTAAAAAAATAGCTTAACCTTTTGTTGATCGACAACTGTCAAATCCACACTCCATACAACTCATTGGCTAAACCGGTCCATAAGGGCGGGGCGTGAAAATATAAAGAGGGAAATGCGGTGGTGGACATGGTTTTACTCTGCTCAGACTGTTGGGGGACACAGTTCCATGTTCTTCATCACTCGGTGCACCGTCGAGAAGGAAGACTACAGCCAAGTTTCCCCGTGAGAGCGTCTCCACCCAGTTTCTGAATGACGGCGGTGACGGCGTCCACCGCGCCGTGAATGTCAGGCTGTGTGCGCATCTGATTGGAGGGTGGCTGATCTCTGGTTGTCCCGGGCGGAACAGCGCTGAGAGCTCCATCTTTGTAGGCTTTGACGGAGAGCTTTGACCTGTTCCCGAGGAGGCACAGCAAGTCCGGGGCTAAAGTAGAAGTAGATTATTTTCCCCCCACCTTGGGTCAGGAGTAGTGTAGATAGCGTCTTTTAAAGAGAGACAGAGGCCTTTTTACATGTCTTAAACAACAGGAAACGAGTCTTAAATGCCTGGCATCAGTGTAAACGGACTGGTAACAGAAAACAAACACGGCGGAACTAATGGAACACGCAAAGGCTTGATATACACCTTCTTTTCGTCTTTGTGAATGACACTATATCAGATACGAGCTACCGACGGAGACACGGAAGTGCGGAGATGGCTGACAGAACTGCCCCCAATTGCCACCTTAGACTCGAGTGGGTTTACGGATACCGTGGACATCAGTGCCGCAACAACCTGTACTACACGGCGGCCAAGGAGATTGTCTATTTCGTCGCCGGTGTTGGAGTTGTGTATAACACGAGAGAACACAAGCAGAAATTTTACTTGGGACACAACGACGACATTATCAGGTAGTGGTGTAGTAACAACATCCACACTTAACACTACATTGACAGGTTTATATCAGCACCACGGGCAGCTCCAGACCGAAGCCTCGTAGCAAATGCATTGAGGGGATTGTCTGTCGTTGTATCGTAATCATGTGCATCCCATCATGTCTCAGACAGGTGCAGCAGCCATGTCAATGGTACATGGGATAACTTTTTAGTGGAGATTATGGGCGTTGTTGTCTCAGATAGCATTATCACATCAATGCTTGTGCTCTGCACGGTTTGGGTTTAACCGCCAACTTGAGAGGAGGAACATTCCAGACACATGCTTCCAGTTTATAAACTGCCGTGTGTGTGTGTGTGTGTGTGTGTGTGTGTGTGTGTGTGTGTGTGTGTGTGTGCGTGTGTGCGCGCGTGTGTGTGTGCGTGTGTGTATAATGAGGAAATTGGGTCATTATTTATCATCCAGACTATCAAAAGACCACATTTCAAAAGAACTCATCTAAAACAGGTAGAAAATCACCGGAGCATCCCAAAAACAGGCAGTGAAACACTGCAGCACCTCAAAACAGGCAGAAAAACACTTCCTATCACTGCCCAACTGCATAAAACAAGGTGCCTAACTCAACGTAGATCCCATGTATAAATGGTGAGCTAAACACTTGTTGGGAGGTCTTGAATTCACATCTTTCTCTTAAAGACATGGCTGCCTCTCAGTCTAAGTAGGCTGAAGGTGCTCATGATATTGCCACATAACATTGGCCTGTGTCCAACGCATCAATGCTTTTTGTTGACATTTTGTGGGTTGGCCTGGAGATGACTAGAATTATATTCAGTGTTGTCCGTCAGCTGGCCTCCTGCGTCATTATTAATTGATCAACAGAGAACAGCAGTCCCGCACGGCCTTATGGGTGAGGTACCTCAGTACTCTGTCGAAAGGGTAGTATGGTATGGTAGAGTGGTATATATAAAGTTAAGGTTTATGTTAATGGGGCAGCATAGCTCAGGAGGTAGTCCAATTCTCTGGTAGTCAGACGATTGGTGGTTCGATCACTGGTTCCGACAGAAAGTGTTTTAAAGTGTCCTTGAGCAAGACACTGAACCGCCAATTGCTTTGTACAACAAATGGGAATCAGCTTGATGGCTAAATTTGATGTATTTAAATTCTAAATGTCATTAATATGCATGATCCCTATCAAGGAGATTATTGTTGTTATTACTAGATAATCAAAAGTATGTCTCCCCAGTCTGACTCCCGATGAATTGGGAATTAAACCTGGGACAGGATGTGCACATCATTGATAGGTAGGAATGCTGGTTTAAACAGGGAGTCAGATAGGCCATCTATATAGAGGGAATGACCATCCCTGAACTAAGGGGATGTAGGGGGCTAAGAATATGTCTCTCTCCATTTTACAATGCTGTGATTGCAACTATTCCCCAATCATCTATGAATAGTTCACATTACTATTGACATTCCGGTCAATGGCTAATTTACATATGAAACCATTGGTGGTTATGGTCATTATGCAACTGTATTGTTTACAAGGGTGGGGATGCCTGCATTTTAGACCGAAGATGTCACCTGTATGAGTGAGGAAACATTTCTTGCATTAAATGTTGTATCCAGATTAACTGATTCAACTTTTCTGTGAGCTCTGAGAAAGGTTTTTGTAAAATGGTCATCTCATACATTGGATGATGTGGCATGAGTACGAGGCAGTGGGAACTGTTATCCTGCTATATAACTGTCCAAGTCCCCTCATGTTGCACCAACTCATGGGGAAAAGATGCAGCCAAGATAGTGCCGATCTTTTTCTGCTCTCCTACCACAGCCTGTTGCTTACACTGTATCAATAAGATGCTCCAGCTTAGGGTATTTCATTTTGTATGCAACAATTCAGCTCGGCAGTTTATGCACCCTGCTAGGTCAATTAATTGCTGTCTTTGTATGTTCTCCCTGCAGTATCTTCACTGGACTGGTCTCCCAGTCTGTAGCAGAGCTAAGGGGCTGTTCTCACATGAATGAAAGGTTGTTTCCTTGCATAATAAGTGATGAGGATTCCAAACATCCCATTCTTCCAAAACTGGAGGATCAGAGGCTGTTCCTTAGTTGTACTTTTTAATGAATATTGTGGTAGCTCAGGGGTAGAGTGTGCGCTTCAGTAACTGACAAGCCATAGGCAGCAGGTTTGATTCTGCCTGGGGGGGGACTCAGGAAGGACATCCAGCCTTAATTCCCCAAGCTCCATCTAAGTTCATGTCCATCCTCACAACATGGGGACTAATTATGACATGTAAAACGGATCTCTCATTTTCTGAATGGGAACAAGAACATCCTCACAGAATAGACTGTAAATGAGCAGGCTGGCACTTGCTGTTGGAATCCTACAGACAATTAATAAGTATTTACAACATGATCCTTGGCTGTTCATATCAGTCTGTCCTCTTCCCTGCACACAAGGATCACATGGATCTGTATACACGTTCAGACAAGTATGCTTGCGTCTTGTGTAAAAAAAGTGCAATTGTCAAGTATAGTATGCACACAAGACCGCCCATGTACCCATACACACACATGCATACATTAACACAAAACACATGTAATTGCACTTGAGTATACGTGCACTGAGCTGAATTATAAGCAGATGTGGGTGTGAAGATTAATGTATGTATGTATGTATGTATGTATGTATGTATGTATGTATGTATGTATGTATGTATGTATGTATGTATGTATGTATGTATGTATGTATGTATGTATGTATGTGATTCCTTTGAGTAATTCACGAGCACTGGGAACAGCAGTGCACACAAAGAGCAAGGACACAGGCCGTGCTAAGGGGCGGGGTACCACCTCAGTTCAATGCAGGGAAGAAAAATGAGGAGGAAATTAGAAGTAAAATGCACGCATTCATCTGGTGTGCTAGTCACAAGTTGCATGGGAGGAGGGGCAGATAGGGCACCATTCCCTGGCGAGCCAATTATTCTGTAGGTGAACCCCAAATCCAAGGCTGCTCTCCATCTGTACTAACTCTGAGATTGTGATTCTTGCAGTCACTCCATGCAAATATTGGCAAGCCTCTGATCTCAGTCACAGGATGTTCGACGGAGAGGCTTGTGTGAATCTCTTCGCGCTATATGCACTTGACTTGAATTAATTTCTGCTGTGATTCTAATTCTGGATCGGTGCGTGTGATAATCTTCACTTTGATAACGTTGATGTGAGGGATATTAAGAAATGCCCAGTTAAGCCTCTGATATCGCCCAGTGAAAGTTGTAGATTTTGCTGCACACCTTACTCGCTCTATATCTTTTAATGATCTCAGAGAGACATTTAATTTGGTGGAGAGATAATTCATCTCTGCCTAGTCTTGTTGATAGTTTCATTCAGATCTTGATGAATTATTTTTGCTCGTCAGAGTCATCGGGTAAGGGCAGAAAGAGACAAAACAAATATGTTATGCTTGCAGACAGGAACCATCTGCTGCAAGCTGAAAATTGTGCCAGTTAATGACATGTTATTTGTGAGGTCTAAAGAAGAGAGAAATACTTTTACAAGATCTATTTTGTGGCTTGCTGTATCATTGAAGACATATACTGCAGTCGTCTAGATGACCCAGTAGCCCTCCAGTACTTTATAGCACATAGAACATTCTGACACATTCATAACACATTTGATTTTTCATAGAAGTGTTCTTATGGCAAAGTTAAAGTGGACAGGTTGGTGGATGAGATCTGGCAGGAGTCTCTATGGACTATTATGTTGGATCTGTAGTGGGCAGGTTGAGGAGAGCCTGGAGAGGTGGAGATATGTACAGGACAGAAGAGGAATGAAAGTCAGTAGGAGCAAGACAGAATACATATGTGTGAATGAGAGGCGAGACAGGGAGATGATGAGGATAATGTAAGGAGTAGAGGTGAGGAAAGTGGATGAGTTTGAATACTTGGGATCAGCTATCCAAAGTGACAGGAATAATAAATGAGACCGTAGCACTGACAAAAACACAGATGGTAGAGTTGAAGATGCTAAGATTTACATTGGGAGTGATGAATAAGGACAGGATAAGGAATGAGTATATTAGAGAGACAGCTCAGGTTGGATGGTCTGGAGACAAAGCAAGAGAGGAAAGATTGAGGTGGTTTGGTCATGTGTGGAGGATAGATTCTGGTATACTGGGAGAAGGATGCTGAATGTGGAAAGAGGAGAGGAAGAAGAAGACCAAAGAGGAGGCTTACGGATGTGGTGAGGGAGGACATGCAGGTGGCTGGTGTGACAGGAAGATTCAGAGGACAGGAAGAGTTGAAGAGGGATGATTATTTTCAATTTATATTTAGCATTGACCAGTCATCCAAATACAGTTTGAGCAGTGAGCCTGGTAACATCTCCTCAGATGCATTTTCCTTTGTTGTAGCACTTACCAGAGTTTGAAAGTTTATGGTCATCCATATTTAGGGACATAAACTTAAATTTTATAATTTGCATCTCAGATGCATTGACCCTCTGTTGAATGTTAATGTCCATTCATTTATAATGTGTCCCCCCTGTATCATTGGCCAACTATCTTTGACTTCACGTTGACTCATTCTGACCACATAGACAATGAGTTGCATTGTCAAATTAAAAGAAATCAACAGGATCTCTGGAAATTCTCACTGGACAAGCTTGTATCACCAAATTTTAGTGAATGTGATGAGGTTGATTTATGTTTGTTGAACTTTCACATGTGTTTTCAGATGCTCTGCATGGAGTGTCAGTGAGTCACGACGGTCTTTCAAAGGTCCTCCTTTCACTGTTAAGTAATCTGCCATGCTGGGTCATGGGCACCACGGTGGCCCAGTGGTTAGCACCATTTCCTCACAGCAAGAAGGTCCTGAATATGAACCCCAGGGTGTCCCAGGTCCTTTCTATATGGAGTTTGCATGTTTTCCCCATGTATGTGGGGGTTTCCTCTGGGTGCTCCGGTTTCCTCCGACCATCAAAAAGACATGCATGTTCAGGTTAATACTCTTACCTGTGCCCATGAGCAAGGCAATAGGAAAAGTAATGGAGTTGATTCCGGGGTGCTGCAGCTGTTCACTGCTACTATGCAATAGGATAGATAACAAATTTCATTGTAACCTACAGTGACAAAGTGAAGTGGAGAAAAAGAGAGGCCACGTGGTCTCTCCAAGGAGCAGATATGTCTGGAGCAATTAGGATCCACCAGAGCGCAGTGGAGTAACTTAGCACGATGGCATGAATCAGCATCACTGTTGCAGAAGTTGAGATAAGAGAAGAAGAAAATAAGGAGACAGATTTTGGTTTAAACAGCTGTTAAGAAATTATGTTTTGCAGAGAGAGGGTTATATTAGTGCTGAACAAGTGCTCGGACTACAGTGTGGATCTACCCTGACCCCTTATAATAGAATAAACCTCAACGTGACGGCACTGATATTCCGGCAGTAAACTAAGAGGGAACCCAGAGCAAATGACTATATGAAGATTGACTATCTGAAGACAAAACACTCCATATATACTCAATATGTTTTGCTTGACCATCAGCTATATGATGATATGAACCACCATTGGATTTCATCACTGATTCATTTTTAGTCATGGGCATCAGCTGTATGGACAGGTGCTTAAATGTTGTATGATTCACATCTGGATTACCTTGTCGACATCCCATAGCTGTACAAATGTACTAATCCCTCTGCTTCAATTTAATCCATTATAGGCAAAGACAGGAAAAAAGTACCAAAACTGATGTGAATTGGACCCTTGTTCAGGGAGCAGCCATTTATAAAGCGTTGGAAAAACATATCTGCTGCCCACGTGCTTCAGGATGTGCTGCACCTATTCCAGTGTGCCTGAGCATGGAGAATCCTCAGTTTGGCAGGTAGAGGACAGCCTAATCAAACTGCTGTCAAGCAGGGAATCCGTGGGGCCGTACCACAGAATAGGTCATTAGTGAAAGCATTTAGAGAGCTCTAGCTGTGAGAAATGGGAGAATTGTTTTTTTAATTAGGCAGAAACTGACGTTCGATTGCTTTGTCTCTTTTCAGACAGGGGCTTGAGCAGGGGATAGATGGACCTCATCGGCCAGAGCAGGAAGAGTGAAATCAGCACCAATGCGTCATCCCGATAGTTTGTCAGTGGTTATTTAACAGTGAGCAAATTGAACAGGACATGTTAAACACTACCTAAGGGCTCATTAGCAGGATGACTATATAGACATTATGTACAGATGGCCTCCCTTTGAATAACGCAGAGTATTTACGCTTTATAGTTAGCCTATACCTTGGTCTGTGGGGATTGCAATGAGGTTGTGCTTAATGTATAGCTCATGGCTTAATGACCTCAAGGGAGGTGAACGCAGTAGTCCGCCTCAATATGAGCCTCATTTCGAGTGTGTAGGGTGTCGTCGTTGTCATGGATTTACTATGTCACTACTTATGATTCTATCCCCCTACCTTAATTCATCTTTCAGATTCGTCCTTCCGATCTGAGGACACGAACAAACAGCTTGTCTCTGTGGTACCTTATGCTGCCAAAGTGGTTTTCCCTGCTGTGGCTGTCTGTATCTCCAGAGTTCTGATCACACCCTCCCCCTGAATGCTATTTTTAGCTGTTTTCTCTCTGATTATATAATTCATTATAAAGGAAGATGAGAAATTGTGCCAGGTTGGAGCAGGATTCAGCATGGAAGGTGGGGGTGGAATTGGGAGGAGGGGCAGAAAGGGTGGAGGAGGGAGATAAGGAGTAAAGCTCTCTCGTGAAAAGCCAGAGGATTCCTGATTCTCTCTCTCTCTCTCTCTCTCTCTCTCTCTCTCTCCCTTTCTCTCTCTCTCTCTCTCTCTCCCTCCCTCTCTCTCTCTCTCTCTCTCTCTCTCTCTCTCTCTCTCTCTCTCTCTCTCTCTCTCTCTCTCTCCCTCTCTCTCTCTCTCTCTCTCTCTCTCTCTCTCTCTCTCTCTCCCTTTCACTCTGTCTCTCTCTCTCTCCCTCCCTTTCGCTCTCTCTCTCT
>OMLC01055477.1:0-12629 GCA_900302585.1 Regalecus glesne
GGTAGCTCAGTGGTGGGGTCGGACATGGACTAAGATGGAGTTTGGGGGATGAAGGCCAGATGCCCTTCCTGATGCCCTGTGGTGGGCTTAAATTCACAACATCTGGCTTGTCAAGTTCATGAAGTGTGGGCTGTGCCACTGAGCTATCACAGCCCCTCCTGATCATAGTATAGTAATTTCCTATAACCAAAGTGTAGCAAAAGGTCATTGTCAGGAGCTGTCAAGTGTTCATATTCACCCCCCCCACACACACACACACACTGCTCAATACATACCAAGGTCCAGTAGAAATAATGTAAGTTTGATTACAAACCTAGATGGCTGCATTTGAACTGGAGAAAATAAATGATATAGAACATATGGACGTTGGGGGTAATAGAGAAGCTTTTTCAGTGATGACATGGGCAGATGATGACTGCTCTGGATAGAAAGAGGACAGGGAGAAGGAAAAGAGAGCCAAGCAAGTTAAGCATCAGGGGTATTGGTTTGACAAACCACTACATTTAGTGCTGGCCAAGGACAGCGTCTTCTTCTCCTCCTCCATATCCAGAGAATCGTAATACTGTCATTGAAAACATAGCTAAGCCCAGCTCCAGTCTGTGTATTTCATGAGTGACAACATTTAGAGTCATGGTGGTGTGTCCCCAGCCATGAGTACAGCAAAGATCTGTTTTATTGTGTTTCCTCCATCTGTGCTATCACACAAAAGACATTTATTTATAAAGTGGGATTGTTGCGGGGGAATTGTGGGTTTTTTCGGTCTTTCTATGACAGAAAGAAAGCATAGAGCTGGAGACAGCCGTAATTGGAGGAATCTGAACAAAATTACCTGCACATTTGACTCGAGACCTGCACAAAATGCAGTGATTCACAGATGAATATGGCAATTTACACAATGCTTGATGGATTTTCGTCATTCTTTTTGTGCCTGACTCACATGACAGGAATCACTTGCTTGTGGATTTTATTGTTCAAGTGGACGTGTGTTGTTCAAGTGACTGCACAAGTAGACGGAATTCTTCCAAATACCAATGACATATTTTTAACTGTTATTTATCACAGCTTTTATCACAAAGGTATCCACTTTGCTACAGCGCCACCACGGGTTTGGCCTTGAATCCATGGCCACAAAAAACATGGTAGATAACCGTCCTCTGATCCTGCACTTGTCTATCTGCATAACAAAAAGGTGAATCAGTTCATCCGGACACATCATTTCATTTAGAGGAACGTTTCTTCACTCATACAAGTGACATTTTCAGTCTGAGCTATCTACAGACATCCTCACCCTTATAAAGTATACAGCTGAAGAAGGACTCAAACCAATGATGGCTTCATAAGCAAGTGGGCCACTGACTGGAGTTTCAATGGTATTGAGTACTGTTCACAGGGGGCTGGGGAATAGTTGCAGTCACAGTATTGTAAGATGGTGACAGATGAACTCTTGGGCCCCCACCAGGATCTAGGATGGTCTTTCTCTCTTCACATAAATGGCCTTTTTGACTTCCCTGATCAAACCAGTGTTCCTCCCTATCAAGGATGTGCACATCGTCCTCTTGTGTGTGTGTGTGTGTGTGTGTGTGTGTGCACGTGTTTTGCTTTGGATAACACACAATGCCTTCTTGTGTCTTTGCCTTTGCTTTTTAGGAAATAAACCTTACAAAGGATCTGAATGCCCACCTGATGTCCGCGACAGACGACGAGGCTCTGAAAGAAGAGCACTTTTGCCATCATTTAAAACTTTTCTTGGTTTCTGGGCTGAGGAGCTTTAAAAAGATAAGAAACGTCATAGTGGTCAATGAGACACCAGCGTTTCTCATCTTCTCACAAAGATTTCTTACGTGCATCTCTCAGAAGTTCATCTGTGGTCTGATTGGATGGTCCCATCCTGACCACACCTTCATGTTTCCTCCATTAGAGCTCTTTCCCCTTAGGCATGTGCTCTTCTCTTAATCAGCTGCTCATGACCGGAGGCTTCCTCCTCAGAGCGCGTGACTCTTGACGACACCATCAAACTCTGGACCAGGTTTTTCATTTCAGAACCACTTGACATTTATTACTCACCTACCTTTTTTTCCCTCCCTTTGCTCCTCTCTGCCCCAGAATGTCTGCAAATATAATTCCTTTTTTACCTTGAGAAGGTGGAGGGGGGGGCCGTTTTTCCAATTACAGATCATAAATGTAGGTGTTAATTGCCAGCCAACCTCTGAAGCTGGGTTGAATGTTTTGTGGGTTTTTAATAACCTCTAATCGCAATGAAACAGAGAGCAGCGTTCGAGAAGAGCCGAGCTGCTCTTTCACGTTCTTCAATGAGGTGTAATCTCACGCTGACACAGAGGCCAGCCCGCCGCCAAATCAAAACACCCTCCTCCAAAATGCAAGCCTCTGTCATTCATCTCCCTCCAAGCGGTTAAACCACACACGGCTCTGTGGAGTTTTGGCTAAATTGGGTCCATCTGGTGAAGGAACCCAGTCGACGTTATTAGATGTATTGGCATTAGATCCTGAGAGGCCTTTGGTGCTGATCTGGTTTGGGATTTTAGTTGAAAGTGTCCTGAGTCTGCCAACAGAAAAGAGGTAGTCTAGGTGTTGGTATCCAGCATGTTCTTTCTCGCTCCTTTCGCCATATATTGTATTATTGTTCCCGTTATACGCACATGGTAATCACACAAGCATCAACACTGTGCCCACCACTTATTGAAGTAATGAGGATTTTCTCTGTGTTTCCAGGCAGCCCACCAGCTACAGGAACCGGCACGTTGGTCATCAACCTAGAAGACTACAATGACAACGCCCCCTACGTGTTTCCATCGGTAGCGCGGGTGTGTGAGGATGCCCACGACATGAACGTGGCCATCATCGGTGGACGGGACAGGGACATCCACCCTAATACCGGACCCTTTAAGATAGAACTGGGCAAACAGCCAGGACTGGAGAAAACATGGAAGGTGACCAGGGTCAACTGTGAGTACCTCAGAGACGCTGTGTTGCCAGGTTGATCTTTTCTGTCATCATCATTTCACCCTGAAGTCTTAGAGAGTTCAGCAGGTTTGTTCACAACTCCAGTGTCAGGGGGGGATGAGACGCAGCCCAGCTTATGAATGAATTAATTTTTCTCAGCTTTGGGGGGCCGTGGTGGCTCAGTGGTAGAGTGTGTGCTTCAGGAACTGACAAGCCAGAGGCTGCGGGTTTGAACCCATTGTTTGGTGCCGAGAAGGGTGTCTTGCCTTAATCCAAGGCTATGTTCACCCCCACAATATGGGGATTAATCGTGACACATAAAACTGGACCTCAAAATGGACTTGCAGCATAGGCGCTCTTCTCCGGGCTCTATTAAATCTTTAAATCCAGCTTTAAGTCAAAGATACAGGTTTTTCCCATTGAACTCCTCGGGGAAGATTTAACAAGCTTCAATTTGGAAGAAGATCCTTCGGCAGATGTTACAGTCCCTGGAATTAAGAAAAGCACTACAACAGCAGAGATTTCCCCAAAGCTTGCAGCAATGTGGCTGTTGTCTACAATCAACATCTTGGTTGGTTACGGGATTTTTTTTTCACTTTTGAGACCTGCTCTCGTGAAATGCTGGCCCCACTACAGCTGTGCTACTGACATATACGGGTAGTTTCATCAATCTAGCAAACTGGGATCAGCTGAAGGGACTGACAGAACTAGAAGATGGCTGCAAACTTTCTGGTTATACACTTCCTTTTATTTGATTTTGCTACCCTCCCTTGTTTGGATTTGTTTGGGGAGGCTGCGGTAGCTCCATGGTAGAGTGCACTTCAGGAAGTGACAAGCCAGATGTTGCGGGCTCAAACTCAGGAAGAGCATCCAGGCTCAATAGCCCAGCTCCATCCGAGTCCCGCTCCACCCCCACAATATGGTGGACGCTGTCGCGATCTGGTTTTGTTGTTGTTGCTATTCACATCGCCAATAGATAAAGGTCATTGCGGAGATAGAAATTACACACGCTTCCTTTGTTTTGCTAGGTCGCGCCGGTAAAACGCGTCTCGTCAGTCCTAAAAACACGAGTACACACTGATGAGAGACAGTGTTACATAGAAGTACTCCCACAGACCGGAGGAGAGATGGGGAGGAAAGGGTGAAAGCATAATGATATAAGTCGAAATGAGAAAAGCAGGGAGCAAGAGGGGCGGGGGAGGGAAGAGAGACAAGCAGGACATTGATTTAGTGTTGCATGACCGGCAGTGCTGTCTCTCTGTGTTTGAGTGACTGAGTGGAGCTAAAACCTGCCCCGAGGTATTAGTGGTGACTGACAGTTGAGTAGGGAGGTGGGGACACTTCTCCATCACCACAGCTGGAAGAGGCAGATAGGACCTGAGGAGAAAGACACCGCTCCCAGTCACACAGGCTGCCAGCGAGATTCCAGATGTCATCTTAGCTCGGAAATATGGCTACTCGTGACTCTGCGTTTACATGTGTGCTTCTCAGCTGATTGGTTTTGTGTGTGTTGGTCAACATGCATATACAGTTTGTTTGACATGTGGAAGAATGAAGGGCTGATTGCCACCCCTGGTAGGACATTACCTTTGTCAGCTTGAGCTCCTGCTGCTTTTTAACCACAGTTGCCAGAAAAAATGAAACTGTGCGGTTGACGAAGTAGCTGGACATCCAAAGCCATGGAGCAGATTTTAATTCACCATGAAATTAACTGTTGAGCACTATGCATGTGTAAGGGGGGCTGCGTAGCTCAGCGGTAGAGTGTACGCTTCGAGATCTGAAGAGCCAGAGGCAGCGAGTTCAAACCCACCCCAAGGCGTTAGGAAGGGCATCCAGCCTTGATACCCCAACCTCCATCTAAGTCTGTGTGCACCCCCACAACGTGGGGACCAATGGTGACACGTAAAGCAGACCTCTCCCACTCGGTATACGCATAAGGAAAATGCCCACTAGGGCTTTAGCCGCTGGAGAAAGCCTCCTACGCTGCCCGTGGAGTTGACTCCAGCCATCCTAGACTGTGATAAACTTCCCTCCTTACCTCTGTCTGACCCTTTCGTCATTTTGAGTTCCTTTCCCCAAACTGCAGAACCCAATTTTTCTCCCTCCCTCTGCCTCTCCTCTTCCACAGTTGAACTTTAACTTGACTTTATCCTTCATCCCTGGAATACACCATCCCCTCAGCTCCAGCTACAAGCTCAGCATCCACAATTCTCTCACCATGTTGCTGGAAGCTAGATCAGTGGTTCTCAGTCTGATCCTCAGGACCCCTAATCCAGGGGGGCGGTTTTGGTCCAGGTCTTTTGTTGCCATTACATTTTCATATGGAATTCGTGGCTTTCCACTTCAATCAACACAGAGAGGATGTTGGCAATGCTAAATGCACAGACAGATCCCTTGAGCATGTGATGGAGACACACCCCAGTGGATTTTGGAGCATCTTTCAGAGGAAACCTCCAGATGGTACCGTCACTGCTAACGGGTACAGTCATTTGTAAGCAGTCCCTCTCTGCAGTACGATGCGCAAGTAACTGGTTGAGGTCACAAGCCAACAAACCGGAGATATATATGAGAACGGACATGTGACTGAGTCTAAGTAACTGTGTTCATCATATGTGCTCATTTCCATGTCAGCAGTCAAGTGTTTTATGGGATGTGAAGGTTGTGCAGCGGCAGCAGGAGTGAACAGTGATGTAGCTTTGGGAGGGAATATAGGACTGGAAATCAGTTTTAAGAGCATAACAATCTGTTTTACAAAAATAGCAGATTTGACTCGTCATGTATGCAGGCAAGGCTCTGGATGGAGAACAGTCTTCCTGACTTCAAGAGCACAACTGTCCGGTTTACGTGTCCCGATTAGCCCCCATGTTGTGGGGGTGGACATTGACCTTGGTGGAGATTGGGAGATTAAGGCCTGATAGCCTTCATGATGCACCCACGGTGGGTTCAAACCCGCAACATCTGGTTGGTCAGTTCCTGAAGCACACATTTTACCACTGAGGTTTGAAAAAGGAAAACCTCACTTTTCACTCTTTACCCTGTGAACAGTCTTAACCTTTAACTCCCTGAGCTGTCTTCTACCTTTCACTGTGCTTTAGTAGCTTGATTAGATTCCTTATCTTTGCGTGTCCTCTTATGATGAGCTAATGCACACAGGTCAGCACGTGTTACTCTAAATACTGTCAACCAATACTGTCAGCTGCCCCCACTAGGGGGCGCCACAGCAGATTATCCATCTCCTCTGCATCTTCCTCTGCCACACCAGCCACCTCCATGTCCCCCCTTCCCACATCCATGCTCCACAGACTGTATGTAGTTGAATAAAGCGTGTGGACAGCTTGGTGGTTGTGGTGCAGAGCAGCATGTCGCCACCCTGAGCTGACTGCAGTGCTTCCTCAACACCAGAGGCATGATGCAACAAAATGCAAAGCAGGGCTCTCAATTCAAACATCTCGACGGCTGCTCGAGCCTGTTCGCTTCTGCGCGGAGCTCGATATTCTTATCTCTACCTTTCCACATTTGAGAGAGGGCGTGCTGCAGATGTCAACATGAGGAAATGTCCAAAAATGCTTATTACGGTGTATGGAAACGCCACATTCACGTAATTAACCCCCCCACGCCTCCCTCCTCTCTGTGTGTCACCCACAGCCACGCACTCCCAAATCATGCTGTTGCACAGTCTGAAGAAAGCCAACTATCAGCTCCCGCTTCTCATCACCGACTCGGGGGTGCCGCCCTTGTCCAACAGCACAGAGGTCAAGGTTCAAGTGTGCGTCTGCAAGAAGAACAGGATGCAGTGCAGCTCTGCCCAATCCCACCGCTCCAGCCTTCTCGTGCTGCTTGGGACCCTCCTGCTCGTCCTATTCTGTGAGTACAGCCACATGTTGGGCCTGAGCATTAGCCCAACTTAGACTTCAGATTGGTGTTTGGTGAGGTTTTGATCAGTCAGATGGGCCAAACCGGCCCAGGGCGTAAGTGAATATACACCATTAGCCAGATGAGCTTCACTGATAGTTGAGGAGAATGCTGCTTTTGAATGATGCATTTTGGGGGACTAAAAGTTTATTACAGCGTTTTAGAGTATGGAGTAAGTATATGCATCTGTGGACGCAACACCTGCATGTGTTTGAGTGCATGTGTGTATTTGTGTTTTTGTGTATTCATAAGTATGCATTGACTCATGGCTGTGAAAGTGCATGTCCGTTCATGCATGCACGTGACCATAGAAGGTTTTCGGCTGTCTGAGTTTTTCTGTGCCTGGGGCACACCACGGGAAAGCGAAACTTGAATGTACTCTGAATATCTCATTTAAGCTATTAGCAAGAGCATGAATAATTCAGCCTCCCCATCCAGAATACAAACATAATGGTGGGCGTCCGACAGCTGGATTGGTGAGCAGAAAAATCATTTGATATTTTCCTAGCCTCCTAGAGCCCATTTCCCTGTCTGGGCTTATTTTTTGGTGGTTTATGACTTGGCTCCTCATGCCCAAGGCAATATTCAGTAGGGGTGGATGAGAGTGGGTTAGGAGGGGAAAACTGCATTTTCACTAGAGACAAAGGGGAAAGAAACAAGAGGGGAGAGAGGTGAGAATTAGGTGGAAGGAAGAGAGAAGGAAACAAAGGAAGGAGTAAATCTGGCCACGAACCCCCTGCTGTCAGTGTTCAGTCATAAGGACGCCTTGGGCCTGATCATTCTCTCTCTCTCTCTCTCTCTCTCTTTCTCTCTCTATCTGTCTCTCTCTCTCTCTCTCTCTCTCTCCATCTCTCTCTCTCTCTCCATCTCTCTCTCTCTCTCTCTCTCTCTCTCTCCCTCTCCCTCTCCATCTCTCTATATCTTTCTCTGTCCATCCTCCCATCACGTTTCATCCATGGTGATGGAACTGCAGGCTCTTCTTTTCTCCCTCTGTTTTTAGCAGCTCCCGTAACTACTGGTCTGTCACAAAGCTATGGAGCGCTCATTCATAACTGACTGGCCACAGTACGCTTCATCTGTGTTAGCAGCAACAGGGGAAGAAAAGACATGTACAGTCCGTGCAACAGAACCCCCATCCTGGCATCCACCACAGACAGATCTTAAAAGAACACAATTAAACCAATAAATGTGTAATTTGCAAAGTTTTAAGTTAAACATTTCATCAGTCAATCAAAATTCTGTAGTCACTCATACATATGCTATTTATCATCAGTACCACTAGCATTCTCCCACCATTCCTAGCCTGCTAGGGAGTTTCATGCAAACAAAAAACAGAGAGACAAAGCTGTATAACAAAAAAACCAAAAAACATAACACTTAATACATTAACTTTGAGAAAATCTAGATAATATTTAATGCAAATAAAAAGGGACATAGCGTATTTTAATTACAAAATTATTATGTTTTTCTCTGTTTAAACAATTAAGTTTGAATTCAGCTATAGTCAATAACTCGTTTGCGTAAACCAAAGATCTTTCAGATTCAAGATCTTAATCATTATCATCATTATCGATCTTATCAATCATCTAATCAATTATCTAATGCCACCATCTAATCAAAATCCTGCAGGTTTAAATACATTCTTTCCTCTAGAGTCCATGATAAAATGCTTTATTTTTCAGGGCTACAAAGAACAAGTTCCTGCTCTTGATTGTTTCCCCCAACTCTTTCCATCAGTGGGGATCCAGGTCATGAGCATTGATGGTAGAGACGGCAAGAGGAGACTCCTGGTTGGAGACTGAGAAAGCCGTAGTCCGGGCTAGATGCGAATCAATAAAGTTCTCATCTGCCCCAGCGTTTATGAGCACACCAATGGACAGGGTTCAACCTTGCCAGGCCAGGGTGATGTCAAACCTGACAGGGTCCACAAATGATGGGGAATGGGTGATATGGCTTACTATGATTCCACCACCAGGTATGCATCGTCTCTTTGGCCAGATGGGACAGGAGTCTTGAAGATGGCCCCTCGTGCTGCAGTAGAGACATAACCCCTGAGCCCTCCTGTAACCTTTCTCCGCCATGAGGCAAATCCATCCCAGCTGCATGGGTTCCTCAGTGTCAGGGGTGTCAGGAATGGGAATGAAAACAATCAGTGCCGTGGGGGTTCAGGGGGGTGGATGTGCATGCTGAGCATTCAGAAGCAGGGTGGTGCAGCACGTGCTCCTGCCTCCTCTCCTGGGTGAGCTGATTGATCTCCATGCGAGGGAAATGTGGTGGTTGGAGGAGTTTGGACGTCAGGGGCCAGGTTATCCTTGAGGGACTCGCTCAAACCCCCATGGAACCCTGCATACAGTCCCACGTTATTCTACCCACTGCCTATGGCCTAGCTGGAGAATTCAGTGTTGTAGGTGATATCCTGGCCATCAGCGGTGTGATCAAACACCAACTGGAACTCCATCTCAAAGGAGGCCTAGTCATCACAGAGATGGCTACCTGGTCCGAGAGCTACCTGGACCCTCTTCACAGCCTCCCCCATGTTGAGTGTGGTGATGTAACCAATCCATGCAGTGTCTGTTGAGTATATACTTGGTTGATGGCTGAAGATAATGATAATGATAATGATTCCCTTATCAGTCCCGCAAGGGGAAATTTGGATTTCTCTGCATTTTTGACCCAACGTATTGTATAGGAGCAGTGAGCGGCCAACATATGGCGCTCGGGGAGCAGTTGGGGGTTAAGTGTCTTGCTCAAGGACACCTCGACATGCTGTATGCAGGATCGGGGATTGATCCTGCAACCTTCCGATTGCCAGACGACCGCTCTACCCACTGAGCTACCCCCAAGATGTAGTCACATTGCATGAAGACACCACGGCACTTAGAGAAGTTTTCATCATAAGGTCTTGGACTGGTCATGCAGGGCTCCCGCTGGGGCTGAAGGAGAGCTGAGGGTCGGGGCCCTAGTGCTGGGGCAGGTGTGGTGAGGGGAGCTGACTGGGTTAGAAACTGGGCATTTTGGGTCATGGGGGCATCGAGAGCTAAAACCTGGGCAGACAGTTACTGAACTGTGTTGACCAAGCTCTGGAACCGGTCTGACTGGGACCACTGCTCAGCAGATACCACACCCAGTGTGATGGAAGCCTCTTGGAGCAGTTTGGGGTAGCTGGCTAGACCTTGCCGTTGGACCTAATATGGGCATGGGTCCATCACTCGGATCTTGAGTCGGCTGAGCCCTTCATAGCCAGATCTTCTGTTAAGGCTGGTTGGCTCCAGGCGCAAACGCAGGACTCACGAGACAGACACTGACAGTTTGCCCAGCAGGGCCTTTAATAAAAACAGTTCAAGGATCAATAGTGTACACGACAGGTCAGGCAATCGGCATTGAGCAAAATCCAAAATGCAAAAATAAAAACGGGATCAAACAGGGTTCAGCAGTGAATCTAGCAATCAAATATGAGAGGTAGGTTAGCTGGACCAGGAATACTTTGGAAAGATCTGTCATCAATTGTCACGATGACCAGGCTTCTTGTACTAGGTTCCTTGATGAAATCAAGATTGCTTTTCAGTGTGCTCACTCAGAGGAAGTGTGTGGAGGTGGAGCCATAACAGAAATGCTCTGGACAGAACCCACTTGATCTCAGGGATTCAACATCGTGCTCAAGGGCACCTCGACACACTTTACGCAAGGACTGGAGATTGAACCCCCATTCTTCGGATTACTGTGCTATGCGTTTCCAGGATGCCACCTTCCCCCTTGTGGTATGAAAATAAACGATGATGCTATATTATATTAAATCCACCAGAAGTGAAGAAATTGGAGTTAATCACTTTAATGGAAGGAAGAAAGGACCAGAGTGAGCAGTAAGAAGCAGTAGAGATGAATGGGGAGAATAATACCGGATGCATCAGTTTGGAGGAGAACATTACCAGGAGAAAAGCAGGAGTCTATTGGCTTTCTGGCAGACTAAGGAAAAGGATAAATTCAGGGGACAAAATGCACAGAAGGCAAAAAAAATGTTGTTGATTTCTTGTTGTTGCTGAGGACAGAGCCAGCCTTGGAGCTACAGTTACAGCCTGAAATGCTGCAAGAGGTATTAAGGAAATGGTATAAAGAGAAGAGACATGAACAGTGATTTACACTTGCTTTCGTCTTCATGTCCATGGAGCCTGAGGGCAAAGGTAGAAGACCCAGGCAGATAAGGCTCTTTGTTGTACAGAGGTGTGGAGATAGCTACACTGCACAAGATAGCCTTGCACAGTCTACCTTAGCCAGAAAGTGGAGAAAAGGGGTATTAGCAACTGTCTGAGAGGGCCAGACATGGTGTTGTTTTATAGTTTTATGTGGTCTGTGCCCTTCACTTTTTGTCGGAAGCTCACAAGTGCAAAAATGTCCATTGAACACATCTTGCAATAGTTGCCATGGAGAAAACTTTGTTATAGTCTGTCACAGAAGTTTCCCGCATCAGCATTATCTCTGCAAATGTAATTCCCATGAACCCACGGTTCAATCCAATTTCCAAATTTGGGATTCTTCCCTTCCTATTTATGTTCAACTGTAGAGATATCAAGCTATTGCCAAGAAAACAATTCCTGACCCTAAAGGGTTTACATGTTCCCCGTGATCTACAATAGCAACAGAATTATTCATTTTCACTGCCCCTGTGAAGGAGAACTGAATGATGAAGCCATTTCACAACGAGCAGACAGAGGGCTAAAAGTATCACCAGCCATGTCACACAATTCATTATAAGCCTGTAGTAACCTGCAGGGCTATGATACATGATAATACCTCTGTTTTGTTTGCCATAAATTTACCGTCCCGGGCTCCATTGATATCTGCGTCCAAGAACTATGCTACCAATTTACCTAGGGCAATCGAGCATCAACCCATCTGTGCTTGGTAGTTCATATATTTACCAACACACCCTGAGGTGTGATATATCAGACATAACAGGCTGAAACCAGGGTCGTACAGTGGCCATTATGCAGTCAGGACGGTGGAAAACAGCACACAATATTTCATTCTGCCCCTCACCACGGTGATGCCAAAAGGCTCTCCTGTCAATGAGGTGCCTCATTCTATGTAATGGCTTGATGATTTCACATTGGCAACAAGTCAAGTGAGGACCCTGAGCTATGCCCAGGCTGATCTATCTAGTGAAACTGCCACAAAGAGCAGAAAATATAGAATATCTCTAAATTTGGGGTGGCATAGCTCAGTGGTTAGAGCGGTCGCCTGGCAATCGGAACATTGCAGGTTCGATTCCCGGTCCTGCATACAGCATGTCGAGGTGTCCTTGAGCAAGACACTGAACCCCTAAATGCTCCCCGAGCGCCATATGTTGGCAGCTCACTGCTCCTATACAATAGGTTGGGTCAAAAAAGGAGGGGACAAATTTCCCCTTGCGGGACTGATAAGGGAATCATTATTATTATTATTATTTTAAATTTCACTGTAGATGAACATGGCAGTATACCACATCGCATCATTAAGGATATGTTTTAAGGATATGTTTTTCACTACCAGCTTCCTGCAAACAATGACACCAGACAGATAAGCGGAGAAGTGAGAAAGAGAAATGACAGTGACTGGTAGGAAATAGATTATGTCTGGCTGCCCTAGTTGTCCTTGGTGTTTCAGGAGGGAGGTGAAGATTCACAGGCCACCCTGGGGCATTATTTAGGGTGTGTGTGTGTGTGTGTGTGTGTGTGTGTGTGTGTGTGTGTGTGTGTGGTGTTTTTTTTGGGGGGGGGGGT
>OMLC01055485.1:6336-17913 GCA_900302585.1 Regalecus glesne
TAGGTGAATATACTGTGGAAAGCTGCTGTAAAGGTTAGCTCCTGACGTCACCATACTTGGAGAAAACATGTTTTTCAAGGAGGGTCACATCACCGATTAGGGGCTGTTTCTTAACTGGTCACAGCAGGCCCAGGCGGGTGTGGTTGAATTACAAATGACCAGTGAAATGAGAACAGAAAGAGCTGTAGCTGAACCAGATGTTTCATTCGGGGGCTATTTGGAGTGGAACCAAAAGGGTCATGTAAGGTGATTTAGGCTGCTATGTATGTATGGGCTGTTTGTATGAGGTACCTGGGCACGCCCGTTCACTAGGACACGCAAAAACACAAATGCAGCTTTCCTCTCTTTTCGCTCGGCCTCTCCTTCCCTTCCTCCCAGGCTCTTCTGATGGTCCCTCTTACACAACCACATACAGAACATAGACTCCTTCCCCTCCGTCTATGTGTCCATCCATATCCATCTTTCGGATACACACACTTTGATGCAAAAAAAAACCCCCACCAACCTCTTCAGCAGATGTTTAAACTCTCTGAGTCATTTCCTTTGTTTTATAAGCATCACATAGCAGATAATCAGCAGCTGGTCTCGACCATTGGGCCAGTTCAGTCGGTCCACATGCGGGCTTGTTCACATACTCCTCAATTCATTGTGCACATAAGCAGTGTGTGCACACCTGCTCCTGACAGTGGGATTGAAACGGGACGACCCTGGGACATTTAGTTCGCAACACGAGCGCTGAAAGCATTGCTGAATTCTCAGTGTGACTCAACTTGTAACACACGTCCACTGCTTAAAGTGAACCTTGATATCTGACAGCAGTCCTTGTAAGCCCCTCCTATAGTACAGTGCTGAACAGTTTATGTCCCCGCCAGAGAGGGTCATCCTTCTGATAGTGGTAGTGAGGAGATCCACTGGGTGGTGTCAACACACACACACACACACACACACACACACACATACAGGAGAGAGTAAGAGTGTGTTTGTTTGTGTGCACACTGCTTTATCTGTTTGCATGCTTCAGGAGATAAACAGACACGATAACACCACAGCCCACCACTGCATCCAAAGTGACATTTCAGCTCTCCCAAAGCCTTTCAAAATGATGGATGGAAACAATTCAAATGCAAGGTTGTCTAACCTGTGTGTTTGTGGCTGTTTGTATACGTGTCAAGGCGTACATACAAACTGCGTTGGAATGCCTTGTTCTGGTCGTATTGATGCTTGCTCACAGTCCACCGTGTGTGTGTGTGTGTATGTGTGTCCTTCAGGCCAAGACAACCCAGACAGTCTGCGTTACAAGTACAATTTTATCGCCGATGTGGTGGAGAAGATAGCGCCTGCCGTGGTTCACATTGAACTCTACCGCAAGTAAGAGACATGGTCATCATTCCAAACCAGCGTTCTTTTTCTTTTTGGTTTTAAACAATGAAATCAGCTCAGGTCCTGATCTAGTCCCTATTTGAAATGTGATTATTTGTACTTTCCTAATTTCACTCATCAACACCACATTTATTTTTGACACTGATTTATAAAAGTGAATACATGTCTCAAAGGATCTGGGTTATAGCATGGCTGTATTCAGTTCAGTTTTTTGTGCAGCCACATGCTACATCAATAGCAATAGATGACTCTCTCTCTCTCTCTCTCTCTCTCTCTCTCTCTCTCTCTCTCTCTCTCCTCATGTCTCTTTTTGCAGGATGGTGTTCTCTAAGCGTGAGGTAGCAGTCGCTAGCGGCTCTGGGTTCATGGTGTCCGAAGATGGCCTAATTGTGACCAATGCCCATGTGGTGGCCAATAAACACAGAGTAAAGGTAAGCCTGGTGTGAAGTGGGAACCCAGGGCTGTTTTAGTCATATCACATTCTAGGATAAGGATTAAGGGCAGCCAAGCCTCCTCCATTACAAACCACCACAGACTGTGTCACTTTCCATTCAGCTCATTGCTTATTTGGAGTTGCTGATTGCCACCCGTAGCATCATTCAAGATCGAAGAACTTTATTGTCCTTGCACAAGCATGACAAAATCACAATTTTGTCAGCCTCAAATGGTGCACAGAGGAAAAATAAGGCAAAGAGATAAGGGATATAAACTATCAGTAATGGAGAAATTTCAGTCGAAACAATAAATACAAACCAGCAATATAAAGCAAAATTTGGAATGTTGATTGATGCTGCAGTAGCAGATATGGGTCGGGTGGTAATGCGAGGATATCAATGTACAGCTGGTAAATGAGCTCAAAGAATCAGCTGTACTCAGTTGTTTTCTCTTTTTTATTGCTACCAAATTAATAAACCAGGTGACCTTCGGCGCATACCGTTTCTGGTCCCTTCATGCAAGTGGATAACAAATGAGTTTCCCTGTATCCTTGGCGTAGCTTAGACCAACTGATGGATTTGTAACATGATGAAGAGCAAAATACAAGACAGCCTGTGCGATGGCTGACAAAGTTTTCCCTGTTCTGGCAGGTGGAGCTGAAAAGTGGAGCCACCTATGATGCCAAGATAAAAGACGTGGATGAGAAGGCTGACATCGCTCTGATCAAAATTGATACACCAGTAAGCAAAAACAAAGAGACTGATGGATGGATGGATGAGTGGGTGCATGTTTGGGAGGATTTGAGGGTTTGTTGTGATGGGAAGTCTAATCGATGAAGGGTGTGCCTGTCATGAATGGACGAAGAACAAATGAATTGATGGGATAATGGGCATATGGAGTGGGGATTGATGAAGCACATGAAAAAAAAGGAACTTTAAATCTCTTAAAATGTAAATCCCTGTTTCACTCACCATATAGCCACCCATTTTCATTGTGGGTCATTGGTCTTCTTTACTGCTTTCTCTGTGTCATCCCTGTCTTCTCTCTCTCCATTGACTGTCCTCAAAGTTATCTCCTTGTCCTCCGGCTACTTCTCGGCCGTGCAACGCAAACTTTGTCCAGTTATTTTAATTCCGGCGTAATTCCTTCTAGCAAAACTGTCTTTTGCACACCATCGCTGCAAGTGTGACACCTGGTTTTAATTTTGGCTCGGTTGGATAGTTCAGACAAGGCGCCTCAGCAAAACACAAACCATGACTCACAAAACTGATATGTGCAAAGCATGACAAGAAGCAGAGAAGTTTTTTTTAACGTGAGCTAATTTCAGTTTAGTTTTCCATCTTAAGCTCCGGTTCGGTTTTGCCATGGCGATGGCAGGCGGGATGGCCAGGCTCACTTCTTCAAGTCTGTCACTGCAGGAAGCATTGTTTTCTTTTTTTTTACTGGAATTCAAGAATGGAATGTTTTATTGGCTCAGGAGAGACGGGCATATCTAATCTGCAAAGGAACAATGTTCACTATGGACTGAACCATGGGCTACATTCCCCAAAGCTTTTCCTGTCTGCCTGCCAATGTTTTATTTCATCCCCTGCTGAGCAATACACTTCTTGTTTCACTGTCTTGCAGTAGCAACAGATACCTTGGTAGGTGGTAAAAACATGGAGTAAAAGATGCAAAAAGACACATTTCACCTTTTGATTATTTCCATATTTGCAAATTAATATGCTTATCTTATGGCACAGGCGTCTTAACAAAAAGTCTTAACATTACAAAAGCCCTTTACTTATAAGATTAGGGGTTTCTGGTTTGATTCCCGTAGCAAACAGCAGCATCACCGACAGCCGTGTTTCCCTTCAAGTGTGTCCTCAGGCAGGTCGTCGAGCCCCATCCCAAGTATTCGTGATAAGTCTTTTTGTGCGAGTTAGCTGGGATACTGACTAAGAGGGAATGCTTTGTCACTTCCAGCCATCTTGTAGTTTTGAGGTCAATTTTCAATTGACTGGAGTGACTCCGAGGGTGGCATAGCTCCGTGGGTAGCGTAGTGTCTGGTGATCAGAAGGTTGCAGGTTTGATACCAGCACCTGCAGAGAAGTGTATTGAAGTGTCTTTGAGCAAGACACTGTTCCCCTAACCGCTCTGCCCTGTGATGGACTGGTGACCTTTACTGGGTATTTCCCCACCTTTTGTACAATGAGCGCTGACCTAGGGTCCAGTTTCCCCGCGACCTGATTTCGGACATGCGAGTAACAAAACAGCTTTTCACAGAGGGAGCTGAGGAATTAGAGAGCTGAATTGAGTGTTTTGTTTCAGTATAGATCTGTTTATATTCAGTGATATAAAGTGAGGGTACATGTGACTGTATATGGGTTCATACGTATTTGCAGGCGAGTCAGCACTTTGTTGTGTAGGAGCACTGTACTCGACATAATTCACAGCCAGCTTTTCCCACTACCGTTGTGTCATGCTGTTTGCTGATGATGCACCATTTTCTCTGTGTGTGCGCACTTTATCTTGTATTTGATGAAGTCGATCCCTGATTCAAAGGTTCCCCGGTTCAGGCCATTGAAAAACCTACTTTTCTCAATCTTCTCTGCTTCCCGTGTCGACTCTTTTACAATCGGAACATTATTTTCCATGCAGCAGACCATCCATGTCAGTGTGTGTAAACCACAACTAAGCGCATCCACCAATTTTTCGACCTTTATGACATTTCTGACCAACCATGTTATGATATTCCATTCCTTCTTGGCCCTGAGGCAAAAAAATAGAGAAATGGAAACCAATAATTTTCCCTGTAACCCCAAACCATACACACTCCTAATGCATCATGGTGTGAGTCTACTGTGTGTACTGTGCCTGTGTGAATGTGTCGGTGTCTTTGGGTGTGAATCTACACACCACGTATGTGTGCGAATACACATTTGTGCATTGCTGTCTATAATCATTCCGTCTTTGTCCTTGTATGTTTAAATGGGTTTGCAATCGTGTGGTTATTCTTGAGTTTTATTATTCAATTTGGTGTCATTATGTTCACGCAGTCATGAATGCGTCAACATAAGTGTTTGTCTCGTAACTGCTTGTGATTGCGAGTGTCTTTGTGCGAGCAAATCTGTGTGCATTAGTTTCTCTATGTTAGTTTATGTGCATATACATCAACATCTCTGTTCGTCAGGCTTAGTGTGTGCCCATATGGAACTAGACTATCGGGATTTCACTAGCCTCCTTTCTGGAAAGCCTCTTCTTTACTGATGGAATTTCACGATGGCAAGAAGGGTGTTTCCGTGTAAATGGCATTAGCAGGCCTGAACCTGTGCCACTGACTGGGCCCTGGGCAGACGGGGAAAGGATTACTTACAGATCGCAGTGAGTATAGTCAGTGGTAAGCCTAACAAGGCCCTGGTGGTGTGCACTACCCATTAAAGACAAGATGAAGGGAACAGTGCAGTAGGAACTTTCCAAACTGCCTTCACATTATATACATTGAAGAAGTTGATAACTTGTAACCCTGATAACCCGTTGTTTATATTTGACATATTTTAGTATATTAATATTTGAAATGATAAAGAAAGACACAATAATCTAATCTAATAATCCAATATAATCAATCTTGTTAGTAGTACTTGTAAGTATTAGCTTTCCACATCTTCCCTATTAATACATATGAGCTTATGAAGTACTTTCAAAATATGCATTTTGCTCAGTGGTAGAGCACATGCTTCAGAAACTGATGAGGCAGAATCTGCGGGTTCGAACCCACCGCGGGATGTCAGGAAGGGTATCTAGCTTTAATCCCCCAAGCTCCATCCAAGTCCTTGTCCACCCCAACAACCTGGGGACTAATGGTGACGGGTAAAATGGACTTCTCTGTGGAGTCCCACTTGACTTGCTGTGTGCGGTGCTGTGAAGTGGTTTGGCTCAAGGTTAGGGTTAAAATACTTGTTTGACACAGTAGTACCAGTATCTTCCCTGTAAATTTCATATTTACAAACCGAATTACGAACTGGATTACGAACTGAATTAGACCAAATCAAAAGGAAACATAATGTGAAAAAGATCTTAAAAAAAAATTACAGATACACTTCAAAATAACCACTCCAATAAACAGCAGTGGCTGCAGGCTCCCGGGAAAGTATCTTTGAAGCTGGGAGGACTGGGCTCTTGCATACAGGGTAATAGAGACAAACAGACTGTAGTGAGTAGGCCTGCTGTGTGTGGCCGACATGTATCTGCATGTAAAGACTAAGTGCCACAGAGTGAACAGACAGAGCAAACGCTGATGCTTTGTTAGTCGGAAGGGTGCACAGGGAGGGGGGAGAGAGAGGAGATGAGCAGAGAGATAGACAAACAAAGAGGATGAGAGAAGACGGTAAAGAAGCTGCAAATGTGTGTTTTGGCATTTACTTGTCTGTCTATGTGCGCACCTGTGTGTGTCGAGTGTTAGCCTTTGCCCCTTTACCAGTGGTGAAACGTGTCTCTTCTGAGCATGTGTGGACAGGATGTCGCTCAGAGCTGGCGATGCTCTTGGCTCCTGATCCGAGCCTTAGAGCAATCCTCTACGTCGATGAAGCTAAAGGATCAATCCTTATTTTTCAACGCATTTACTTTGACTTGATTAATTGAATAGCCAAACCTCAATGTTAGCCACCCTGTCAGTGTTGGCATCAGTAAAACAAACAAGTTCATAGTTCCAGGGCAAGTTAGAGGCAAAGTAGCAGTTAAAGGGGGCTACAAGGGCAGTTTTTAACTCTAATTTGAAGTTGACTACAAGGTCCAAGACAGTAAATACTTGTTCTTTACCTTCCTGACCTCTTTAATAAAACTGTAATTGCTGCCTGCCAGGGGCGGAGCTAGACGTTCTAAACATTCAGGACTCAGCCCTTAAGTATGGCAAATTGTGGGCACTCACTCACTCATGGATGACTTGTTTGACTTGGATCTCTAGTTTATGTTACAGTCACACTACAATTCCTCTGAGCCCAGATCAGTTCCAACCAAAGATGTGCAAAGTCTGATTATAACCCAAGAATCAGGAGGTGTAAAGATAGAAAAAACAGAATAATTAAAAGAGAACAATTTAGGAGTAAGAAGAGGGAGGGAAGCTAAGAGAGAAGCAAAGAATGGGGTGAAAAAATGAGGACATGGTTGAAGACAGGGGTGGAGAGGATGGAAGACCCCTCTTTGGTGTGGTGTCTATATTTGCTATGCCTTTGCTGTGTCGGTGTCTCAAATTTGCACTAATTACAGCCTCTTGGTCGAATCTACTTTGTAATTGCATCTCAGCCCCCCCCAAAAAAAACCCAAAACAACTACAAACAACTAAAGAAACACTGTCACTCTGTAAAATACCTATCAGAATGTTGTAATTTCCCCTGGAAAGCTGGATAGATTGTATGTTTGACCACATCTCTTCATCTTTTATGTACTACTGTTCTCACGGTACAGCTCTGGTCAGTTCTAGTAATGGAAGTAATCCAATGGTCACGCTATCGGGGACAAACAAAGGACCTTTATATTCAATCAGTAGCGTAAAGCTGAGAGTACGGCTGCTGAATGCATCCATTCATATCTATTTGTTAGTGTTTGTATATTCATATGAAGGCATTGTGATCGGAAAGAACGGGAATGTTATCTAACCCCCTCCCAAGAATACCAGTTCAAGACCATTACTGGAAGGAAATTCTCTCCATTGCAGGCGGTCAAGCCAGTGGACTTAATGTTGGCTTACTTTGATATTTATATCCAAACAGTTCTTGTTGAGTCTTATCAAGAGTTTAGTGGTGTTACGAAAGTGAAAATACAGTCAATGCGGACAAGCTAATATGAGTGTGATAATATGAGTGAGGTCGTCTCAGTGTCTCCTTGGTTTCAGGTTTTTATCACAACATAGCTACTGAATCATATCACCAGTTCCACTCTGCTGGTCACCCCCAGTACAGAGTCTGAGCATTGGAGTGATGAGAAGGAGGTTCTGAGCACGATTTGGCTTGCAGGTGTCCGTGTTGATGCTCATGAATTCATGTAGAGTTCTTATGGTCCAGGGGTCAGGGGTCATGGGACTTTTAAAGCCAGGAGGATTTCAGATCCAGAAACATGGCTTTGAATAGGGTTGGAGTAAGTTGTGAGAGGGGTCCTGTAATGGACTGCGGCCCAGATGTCTTCCTTGGCTTCATCGTGAAGGAAAGGAAAGCCCTCTCTATTTTGATAGCGTACCCTTACGTTGACGTTTGTCATCTTCATTCAACCCATCATATTGTATAGGAGCTGTGAGCAGCTGCAGCGCCCAGGGAGTAATGGATGGATAGACTAATAAACTGGGGAAGGGATTTAGATTTCGCCTTGGTGAATATGCACATATGGATGTGCACAGCCATTGGCTCACATTGAGACCTGTAGCTATTTAAATGACGTTCTGATGACTTATCGTGACTGAGCAGGAATGGGATTCCGTCTCAAGGACACTTTGACATGGTATCTTGTTGACGAACGTATTGGTTATGGATTCCTTGTAGCCAAATGGTTGGAAATCAGTGTTGATTCTACCAAGGATAAGAGCTTCAATGCCATATTAACAGTGTGGACAGTTGAATGTGTGCGCTAAATGACACTCATTGGTCAATTTGAGCGAGTTCTGCCGAGTGACCGAGTTCACCTTAAGCTCTCCGGTGAATCCCAACCTTGGATTCAACTTCACCTCTCTTCCTTCTCTCCGTGGCTTATTGGTATAAACACGTTTTACTGTGCGTCACCAGGCGCCTCAAACTAATCCACACCACAGGCAGCGCGCGCGCACACACACACCTGCACGTACCTGTGGTTTCAGACGGGCTTTCTGAGCACATCAGTCAAACGCAGAAACAAAGAGAGAAATCCTGGGGCTGATATTGCTGCCATGAGTCACTGATCCAAGCGTGCCCTGGAAACATTTTGGGCCATCTTGAAAATGACCTGTCAGTCAATCTTAAATCCCAGACCTAAATAAGTCACTGGGTTACATTCTTCATGTCTGGAGACCTCGAGGACAGCATCATAAAACAAACAGCAAAACTCATTCTTTTGCAGGTGATGGATATTGTTAGGTTATTTTTACGCACTTATCCGTGGCTGCTGGAGAGCTTCGGTGCTCATTAATATTCATGAGATGATCTTTGATTGACAAGTACGAGTAAGGGTTGGTGGTGGGGTGGCCGGGGTTTGATAATTTAGTTATTTGAATCCATTGGATGTATAGAAATACGTGTCAAATGATCACAGACATCAGAAAAACAATCCAAAATAAGCTTAGAGAGGCTGAAAAAAATGGAAAAACTGAATTTCCCCTTCTTGCCTTCTTTATACCCCTGCCCAGTAGAAGCAGACTGCTCTGTCTGTCTGTCTGTCTGTCTGTCTGTCTGACCCCCCCCCCAAAAAAAAAGTGTGTGTCCCCCATCTGTCTCTGTCTCTCCCTCTCTCCTCCCTCTCTCTGCTCCTATAAGGTGGTAAAGTGGGTCAGTCTTCAGAGGTGTTACTCAACAGGGTGAATGTATAACACATGTGTTTGTCATCGACATTAAAACCACTGTGCGTGCACAGACGCACACGTGCATGTTGTAACACACATGAACGGGAACCAGAGTGTTGACAGACAGACACTAGTCAGGCTCAAAGGAGCGCAATGTAGAGGAAAGCCTGAATCCTACATTATGGGTGGAACATGTCTCAGCCCCTCTCCTCTGGTTCAGATTTGTAGCTGAATTAGGTCAGTGGGACAACGGGGGGGAGAATGAAAGGAAAGGAGAGTTCGCTGAAGTTCAGAGCGGGAAATTACCACCAGCCACTGTTGGGGGGGAGAGGGGGGGTCAGTATCGGCCTGGGTAGGCCAAATGTATTTATTTATTTAAATTTTAGTTGTATTTTTTTAATTTTACGCAAAAAGAACAAACAGACAAACAAAAGAAAAACACGTCCATTAGTAAGGCTAATGTTCCTACTCTAACAGATACTTGGAGAGGGAACTAGCAGTCCGTTGTCTGGAGTTTCTTTTTTCCATTTGAGGGATCAAACTAGAGGATCCAGCGGTGAAGCCGGCCTGGTGCATTTTGACCGATGGAAAAAAATATTGGTTTCCTGTCCTGCAAATGACAACATTCCATTTGTCTTCACATACATACACAAGGATTGACTATAAACAGCCCGACTTCACGTTCACGACTTCGGATTAGCGATTGACGATGGATGGATGGATGGATGGATGGATGGATGGATGGATGGATGGATGTGTGCACTCTCTGTAAATCTGTTAAAGATGGGTATTCTGTATCTCTTTAAATTGTCATGATGTTGGCAGTCTGCAGTTCTAATTCCCATCCACCATCACATTGATTCAAAGGTGATTTTGGGAACATGGTCCATCCTCTCCCAGGTGTTTTTACTTACTCTCATTCTTTAATCACAGTGGGAAAGTTGACAGGATGACAAATGCAGTGCACACCAGCCAGAGCACTTGTGACATGTGGTTGATGGACAGTGAGCGGACACAGGTGCTTCCATAGGTGGAAGCACACTAACTGGCACTTTTTAAATTATTGTCCTCCATATTGACTCAGCGGTCGACGCCCTGGTGGGGCTTGCTCCAGTCAGGAGCCTCGTCCTGCGCTAGGCATCAAAAGAGAGTTCAGGGGAAGCTGTAGCTCAAAGCTGAGAGGCGTCTCATCTGATCAACCCCGGTCAAACCCTGACCCTCTCAACTCTTCAGCCCTCGGAGGTGTCTGGGAAGGTTGCTTGCGCATGTGCATGGCCACAAAGGTGAAGATCAAAGTCAGAAATGTATCAGAGAAGTTTGAATAATGGTTGAAAAGTAACAAAGCCTGTTTTATCGTGAGCCAGCTTTCACCAGTAAAAGGGTTTTAGATGCTGTTCAGTTAAAGCACACAGCCACACATGTGCATGCTAAGACTCACATGCAGGTCCACATGACCTGCTCATCCTCACTTTACCCCGCACCACAGCCAAACACAGACCCAAGCTAAAGACTCCATCTATCTGTCAGTGGTACCAAAACAACTGCTTTCCATTTAGCACAAAGAACAGTGGAGGAAGAGAGAGTGCATTACAGCCCATTAGATCTCCCTCGCTCACACACATCCATCCGCCCGCCCATCTGTCTTTCCATCCGTCCATACATCTGTCCATCTGACTAACTTGTCTTTCCTGGCCAAAGAACACTATGACTCTGCCAGAAGTTTTAACCGTTCCATGTGTGTGAGTGTGCCTTGGTGCACTTTAGCTGGCTGCAGATGAAAAGCAGGTTGCCTCTGACTCTTGGATGGTCATCTGGGAACATCATCTTCATGCAGACTCACGCAAATGCACACATGCACAAGGACCAAACATACAGATGCTTAAGAATCACACCAATCTCATAATGCACCCTGAACTCTGGAAAAAGGAACAATTAAGTGCTTAGGTCATTCAAGAAATGCTGAGGTGTGTAGTTGAATATTGAGTGACTTTTAGCCTCTCACACCCTGATGAAGTCTTGACAGCTGACATGTTGTGAATGTGGATGTACACACTTTTGTGAGTGTTAAGGGTGAATCACAATGTGTGTAGGCATGCCTTCTTCAAGTCCTCTGTTTTTCCATAGATGCCTCTTTAGCCCGTGTGTGTCTGTTTGTATATGTAGGTGTGATTTATAGTGACCAAGGGAAATGCTAATGGAGTCTATGTTTACTGGCCTCCCTCTGTGAGAGAGAGAGAGAGAGAGAGAGAGAGAGAGAGAGAGAG